>BGNK01004137.1:2028-59499 GCA_003297005.1 Symbiodinium sp. clade A Y106
GAGCCTGGCAGTGCTCAGCAGGCATCTGGGCCTAGCGGTGCTCAGCAGGGTCAGATGGACCAGAGGGTCACTGAGCTGGAGGAGATGAAGGATGCGGCGAGGGAGCGCCGATCCAAGATGGTTGAAAGGGCCGCTGAGGCTAAGGATGCAGATGATCTGGAGTGAGGTGCTTGATGACCTCATGGGATCTTGGTAGTTTAGCTGCCAGTTCGTTTTGATGCGCCATGGCTTCCGCGCCGCCATGGCCCGACGCTTTGTTTTCGCAAGCCCTTGCAATCAGTGCATGCGTTTTCTTTGTCTGTTGGAAGGTTTTGGCAAACTGGTTTACCTNGCCGCCATGGCCCGACGCTTTGTTTTCGCAAGCCCTTGCAATCAGTGCATGCGTTTTCTTTGTCTGTTGGAAGGTTTTGGCAAACTGGTTTACCTGGGATGCTGAACCTGGAAGATGATACTTTTGGAGCAGCTGGGATGCAGTCTGGAAAGGTGCTCACGCGACGCTGGACACTGGAACTGGAAGTTTTCTGCACTGGCTGGACAGTTTTCTTGGTCTCTTCGGAACCCCTTTTGAGTCAGGTGACCTGGCGTTTTTCGCCCTGACACAGTGAGCTGAGACGAGGTCGTGAAGAGGAACTGAGTGTTTCTGAGCGGCCCGCTTTAATGCGTTTGCTACGTGTTTGTCACCACGAACTCTTGGTCCCTTGTTGGTCCAAGACAACCCTGTCCAACTGGTACAGGTGTGCAAGCTGAATTTGTTTGCCACGTGTTTTCACTACGATCTGANTTGCTACGTGTTTGTCACCACGAACTCTTGGTCCCTTGTTGGTCCAAGACAACCCTGTCCAACTGGTACAGGTGTGCAAGCTGAATTTGTTTGCCACGTGTTTTCACTACGATCTGAGTGTTCTCAGAATCTGCACGCCTTTTTTTGATCAAAGATCGGCGTTGTGTTGTGTTTGGTGGTCGTGTGCTTGAGTGGCGAGTACGCACCAAGGGAATGTGGCCTGGGCATCCCCCTAGTGCNCTGCACGCCTTTTTTTGATCAAAGATCGGCGTTGTGTTGTGTTTGGTGGTCGTGTGCTTGAGTGGCGAGTACGCACCAAGGGAATGTGGCCTGGGCATCCCCCTAGTGCTGAAGGGCCAATGTTGGTCTTTTGTTGATCTCTACGAAGATCTTTGAGGAAGCCCTCAGCAAAATGCGGGGGGTGTAAGATCATGAGCGTTAGTTGCTTGTGAAAAGTACCTCTGTTAGTGAGTGTTTTTGCTTCGGGAACGGTTTCAAGGTTGAGGAAACCTTCCTTGATGATTTGGGAGTACATTTGAGAATCTCTTCGATCTCAAAGTGTANAAGTACCTCTGTTAGTGAGTGTTTTTGCTTCGGGAACGGTTTCAAGGTTGAGGAAACCTTCCTTGATGATTTGGGAGTACATTTGAGAATCTCTTCGATCTCAAAGTGTACTTGTTTTGTTTATGAGGACTCCTTGCAGGATCCTTAGCGCTATGTTTAAATCCCACAAGATTTACTCTGTAAATCTTTGTGTGGTTAGTGCCCAATACGCTAATTCGTTTGTTTGAATTCGTTTCCACACTTACGTGTGAACTCTGCCGCACTCCGTGACTGTTTGGCTCAAGCTGAGTGAAAAAGACTTGCAGCTGTCCGCTGTGGTTGTAGTGACTTTGTTCTTCCAAGGGAAAAGGTCTAGGAGGGACTTTAAGTTTTTCACGAGGAAAGCCAATCAACTCCAGTGAATCCCACGGAGCCGCTCTGGTGCTCCAAACGAGAAGCCTCTGCACGACGCATCATGACCAGTTTTCAAGATCGAGAGTCTTCTACGCTGAGCGATTGTCCACATCTTATGCTGGAGCTGTCGAAGAGTGCAGGTTCTGTCCGCTCAGGTTGAGTTCGCACTCGTCTCCAAGTCTTTGAGTTCTTCTTAGTCTCCTTTTTCGCTCCCCTTTGAAACTAAGCCCCTTTGAAGCCTCTTGAAGCTCCGCTTTTGAACCCCTCAAGCCTTCTTTTGGTCAAACGGGGGAGACTTGAAAAGGGGGTTACGGAGGGGAGACCTTCAAGAAGGAGAAAGCCACAAAGACGTTTTAGGGGGTTTCAAAGCTTCTTGAAAAGCCCCCTTTGAGCCCTGTTTGAACTGGGGTGGTGCTGAAAAAGACAAAAAAGCGGCTTAAAGGGCTTAAAAGGGGGCTTCAAGGTCCGCAGGTGGACTTAAAGGTGCTTGTGGGTGAGCACGTTTTTGTTCATGTTTTTATGGTGGCTTCAAAGGAGCTTTGAAGAAGCTAAAAAGGGAGTCTCAAAGGGAGCTTCAAGGGAAGCTTAAAGGGAGACTTAAAGGGGGCTTTGAGGGAGTTTCGGGATGACGTTTTCTTCGTTTTTAGTCCTCCGAAAGCGTCTTCGTGTGGCTTTCTCCTTCTTTTTGTGGGGTGTTGAGCACGAGTTGGAGAAGGCTTCAAGAGGCTTTGAAGGGGTTGGCTTGAAGGGAGCTTCAAGGGGTTAAAAGGGGGCAAAAAAAGGGGCTTAAAGGGGGACTTAAGAGGGGGCTTAAGGGCTTCGACGACCCTTTACTCCCCCTTTGGGGAGACCCCTTTAAAGGGGGCTTTAAGGGGGCTTTGAGGGAGGCTTAAGCCACCCTTTGTCAAAGGGGGTGGGCCCATCCCCTGCTGAGAGATCCATCATGCGAAAGAAGATCACTCCGCCAGATGTGGCGTTGTGTGGTTTATGACATCTCCGAGAGCCTGTGCTAAATCCGAAAGAAATAAGTTTGGGTGGTCAAAGGCGAGAAGCACATCGAGACCCAGCATTTGTTCATACGAGGAGCTCTGGAGATGCCACGAAGTATCGAACCATGCTGGAGAAGGTGCTTTACATGAGCAAGAAAGACCAGACGTCCAAGCTGTCATTCTGAACCTCTCGTTCCGAGCAGCCGACCAACAACCAAGACCATGAAGTTGATAAAGCATCTGGTTGGGTACCTATGGGGGATCCAAGACTATGGAGTCAACTTGCATCTGGCCTCCCTATTGTCTGTGATGCACAGCTGTTTGCCAACGACCGAGCTACGAGAAAGAGTTTGAGCAGCGGCTAGATCTGCAGCCCGGCGGTTGACACTTGCTGAGCAGAAACGAGCTTTGTAGAAGTTGCTTGCGATTGCCTGAGCCGTGCAGGTGTGGTGCACGCGAAGCGGACTACCACCGACGCACATGCAGCAATTTGCGGCATGCTGCGAAATGTGTTTTCGACAACGGTCCAGGAGGCCATCTGTGCAGACAAGTCAGCCTGCAACCAGTGTGTGGCAGACTACTGGGTGCCAGTTGTGAAGACTAGGTTCCCAGAGCTTGACCTCTGGGGTTTCGAGATTTGCTTGCAGTCATGCTGTGTAAGACACATGGCATGAGCGACTGAGTGCGATCATGCAGCCCTTCCGACGTGGGAAAATCAAGTCACGACTTGTTGTTTTTCACCATGGCTAGCGATCGCATTGCCAGCGGGGTCATAACCGAGAATCACTGAGTCAGCAGTGAAATTGAGTCCAAGCCAGATTGTCCGTGTCAGCAATGCGTGCTCAAGCAACTTCGCTGTGTACTGTTTCTTCTTTTTTTGCATACCTGAGAATTGGAAATCGCGCTAGATGTGACAACTGCACGATGTGCATTGTCGAGGGACCGTGTTAGATTGAACAGCACCATTGATGGCATTCACACCTCAGGATTGTGTGCCATGATTCGACATTGGCTCAAGTCGCTGCCAAAACGAGAGAGTCCGATTGCAAGGGATCTGATTATGATCTGAGCATTGCTGTCACACTGTCAAATGAGATGCAAGGCATTGTCTGTGTTGGTCTTGAAACTTTTTACCAGGGGTGGAGGTAATTTTGAAGTACCCACCCTTACCACCCGGGAGGGCCAGCCGAAAGCTAGCGAATCTCTTTAGGCAACGTGGGATATTTGCGACAATCCTTTCAACAAGAGAGCTTGTCCGTGCTAACTGGTTCCGCGCGTCGTCGCTCGGCAACGTCGGACGCTTTTGTACTGTTGCTATCGTCCCGGTGGTCGTTCCGGGGATGGCGGTGGGTTTCGAGATAGCTGCTAGTGCACCCATGTTGACCTGCTTCGTGTTGCACATGCTTGTGTATGTAGTTTTGGACAAGTTTCCTGACGCAGGCGACAGAAGCGCTTTGGGCTCAAAACAAAATTGCACTACACCGTTTGCGGCTGCGACTTCACGAGCCTACATCCATTTCCACAGTGGGACTTTGCTGCTCATGTCTGCCAACTTGAGCCAGGGCAAGTACAGCCGATGGCAAGCTCTTGTGTCAAACAAATAAGCAATCAGCATAGCACATGATCGGCAGTGGCATAAAACTATCACATCAGACAACGGTATCAAGCATACTTGCGAGGACCTGACATTTCCAAGCATATTCGAGCGTGTTCAAGGAATTTCAAGGACATGCAATCATAAAGGTGTGCAGCCACCACTGAGTCGTTGAGTTTTTGGCCCAAGCCATGGCCATGGTATTCCGTCGCAGCCAACTTTTGGTGGCTTGCATCACTGCTGTGTCGCTACTGAGTCTTCTACGTTTGCAGCCCTTGTGTTTCGCAGAAGTTCAGAAAGACTGTCGGGATGGCAACCCTGTTTAATAAGCTGTTAGCTGTTAGCTAGCATCGTTGACGGGAAGGACACATCAAGCATCAAATTGGATGTTGATAAGGGTTCCAGCATCGACGTCATCAGAAAGTTCAATTTGCACTAGTTGAGAGCTGGTCTTAACACTTCCGCTTTGCCCCGCATTTTTTGAGCGCATATGGCATCGAAGTGGAGATATTCCCCGCAAGCGAACCCATGATTGCTCAGCGTGAACCATCGTGAGCCTTAGCGCAAGCAGCTGTAGCAAAATCACGATTAATGGCCAAATTGCTTCAAATCAACAGCAGGACAACAAGGTGGGGTGCGCCTTTTGGCGCTTAGTCATCGAATGATTGCACAGAGAGTTTCCCCGAGGGCTGTCAAAGATTGAAGAGTCCTCCTTTGGCAAACGTGGGTGGGGTCAGGAAATTTGCCTTGTGGCTGCCGTTTTGAGGTATGATGTTATCATTCGTTTTGTGCAAACCGGTGTAATCGGTCACATGTCTGTTCTTCAGCCTGCAGTGCAAAGGAATTCAGGCTCTTCACTCGCAAGCAATTACAATCCTTCAGGGCAATACCGACTGCTGAAGGGTCGAGACACGTCCAGGCCATCACCGGCCAGCACAGGTCACAAGGCCTCGCACGGATTACCACATGTCTCATCGCTGAATCTGCCAGAGCGGCCTGTACCTGTGGAATGGCTATGAAGGGCCTGTAAGTCAGTCCTCTGTTATGAAGACAGGAGCCAGGAATTGCAAAAGTTGTTTTTGCAGGTAGCAGGTAGCTAAGCCATTGGAAAATCCTTGGGTTCTGGCAGGCCTCAAAACAGGAAGTGCAAGCGTACACTGCACAAATGTAAAGCACTGGAAATTCAATGCAGACGCGTCGCGGATTTTTTGCGTTGTGGGAAATCCTGCACAGAACAAGACATCTTCAATATGCCAAGCATCCATGAAATCCTTATCTCCTTTAGGCCGCTTCATTCTCGAGATGCAGCCTGAAAAATGAAACTGCTGCGAATCGCAACTCAGGGCCGATATCCTTTACATGCACATAGTTCTGGAAAATCGAGGGCAAGCCGTACCCCTTTCAAACCCCCAAGACTTGTCGGTTAATCACGTCTTTGCATGCGGTCAGATTCGGAACACCTTTTTGGTAACCGAGTGGCTGAAAATCAGGAAGGCTGGTCAGATAAGACGGTGGGATGGCCTACGGACGGAGACCGGGCACATGGATGTATCCCGAAGCCTGCTTTGGGGATTCCCAACGTCCAACTGAGGGTTGTGGACGACGCAACTCCGCATGCTGCCTCAACAGCTGGCCCAGCACCCAGTGCATTGCGCTTGAAGATCACACTCCCAACAACTGAAAAGGCATGATGCAAAGATCGCCAGCGACCCCCATACGTAGTTTGTGATGGTTAGAAAAGGTGAAGCCCCATTCATCCCCACCGGCCAAAGCCCTGCATGATCGGGGTTCGAGAGAGTTTCCACAGACACAGAGATACTCTTGGGTCTCCACAAAATGTTGATTGCATGGCAATGTAGAAGGTGTGCGAATCGGTGCTCAGCAGGGTGCCGGTGCCAGAACTTCCACTATTCATGCATAGCATAACCGTAACCTTCGAAGCAATACAAATGCGACTGGATCCCTGGTATCTCCAAGCCAGAATAGCTTCACATCTAAATCGAGAATATTGGAGCAACCGACCCACGAACAGTCGTACCAAACTTGCACGACTGTTCCAAACTTGCACTTGTATGTGCATGCGACCCTGATGCCTTCACATCTTGGTTAATGTTGCAACAATACGCATAGTTGTCTAGTTCAGGCCTTCCGCAAGATCCCCTGAATCCCAAAGCAACTGAATCTGAAGCCTTCTCAAGGAGCCGCTTCCATGGACGAGAGAGAAGTGCCGGGCTTGGGTTCAGGGTAAAGAGCTTCAGCATTACGAAACTGCTGTTGTTGTGTTTCTTGTTCTTGGGACTATCTACATTTTTTGTCCTAAAACCGTGGCCTTCCATCTAGAATCTAGCTGTTTCTAGGGTGCTGGCTTACGGAGTTGGGGGCTGTAGGAGGTACGGTAGATTATTCTCTGGTTTGGATCCTCAAGCTAAGCGAGTCCAGAGTTTATGATCAGACGGTGTTGCGGCTTGCAGGGTTCAGGGGTAGGGCCGGGTACAACACACAAACAAGAGGGTACACCGCTTGGAGGAACTGTGCATTAAGCTTGCGCCACGATCTCGAGCGAGAGTCACGCAGAGTCAATTGCACCACCACCGCTACATGATTTCTCGTGAGAGTTGAATCATGCTCGCAGTTGCAACGTCTGTGGCCCCTCCCAAGACTTGCGCGACACGAATGCATGCACCGGCGTCCAGTATCCGAACAAGGCTGCCCATTCCAGATCCACATGTGTTTTCCTAAGCCCCAGAACTTACCTCTCTGAACGAAGCACCCTGAGCCCCTGAGCTCCTTGACCTTAATTAGACATCTATGGCCCAATGGCTTCAACTTCAGAACCTAAACCTGCAGACCCGGACACAAACTCTACTTCAAAATTCAAGCCAATCATTTTCACAACTCATGCCACGAACGGTTTACAATCACAAGCCCTCTGCCTCATACCCTCACTCCCCTGCAAAAATCGACCACTCCTCCCCTCAAAAAAAGCCTAGTTGCAAAGTTGCAGGTTTCCAGCAGCTCTGGCAACACTGTCATTAGTGCAGCCCCCAGCTGTTGGGGGCTCAGGTTTAGGGATGTAGCGCCAGGTCTCCTTCCCAAAATTAGGGGTACTTTTTGTTTTGGGAGGGGGCTCATGATAGGGATGATTACCGTGTATTGTGGTCACCTATTTCGCTAGAGAACTATCATGTATTCATAGAGCAGTACCACTTGGCCATAAGTTTAGGCTGTGATGCGACTTGACGATTGACAAAGCTTCCTGTTGGCTTTGGGTGTTTTGGTTTGGACAGAGCTTGAGATTGGAGGCAGTGCTCAAGCCAATACTGGCTGGCTTGGATCCTGTCTTTGTATGGATTCGCGAAACATCCATTGTGCTGTTGCTGAACGAAGGGTTGCGGGATATCAGGTGGCCCTGCCAAGCTAGGAGGAAGCAAGGAAGCGCAAACCTGCGAGAGGCCAAATATCGACCAATTCGATGGCGGGTGTGGCGAGTGCGAGGGGTGGGGGCCTCGTACTGCGTGCTTTGATTCGGCAGAGTATGATGGGTGAGGCAGAGTCGGGGTAAACATGCTTAACGTTCAGAATATTCTGAGTTTACAGCAACCTAACATGGGCGGGGAGTGTTAAAACTCTGCTCTTGGAATGTACAGCCCATTAACGAGGAACCATTGACACTGTTCCGGGTTCGAAGCAGCTGGGCAGCACCCCATCAATCGCAAAAGGACTACTGGCCAATTGAGGCGCTGTACTACAGTCCCGAAGCAAGTCCAGAGTGTTCACATGTGGATACTGAAGATATGTTACAGGCTGGTGCCGGTCATCCCGATTTATGTAATTCAACAGCTGAGCTTGAGGCGGTTGGTAATGCGAGCCCCCGCTCGAACTCTGCGAAAATCCAAGAGAGTGAGCCTCCTGGTGGTGCTGTTACATCCAAGAGCACGAGCCCCACCCCAAAAAATACGGCAAAAGGAGTTTCACAGGTTTCGGCCTGCAGGCCTGGGGTCAATACCAAGCCACCTTCATTATTCATCACACATCATTTTCATCGTCATCATCATCTCACTCATTCCTCATCATTTTTTCCACCTCCAGCGTTTTATCATGAGGGTTTCTGGTGCTTTATCCTCAAATATTCATCAAGCAGTTTTATCAGAACATCTCATTACATTTCGTCACCCAAGTTTTTGGTGTGTTTGTCGCTCCATTGTTTTACCAAAATGTATAATACAATTCATTATGAGTCTTGTCGTGGGTTTGGGGGGTTTGAAGCTTAGTTATTAAATACAACCGCTTAAGATAAAAGTCAAGGTTAATATCATAGGTTTCAAAATGTTCTTTAAGCATATGCTCCATAGGCATAGCGAAATTTTTTATTGCATATGAAAAACTTATGGTGTATACTTAACAAGTTTTCTTAAAACCATCAATTTTTTCAAATCTCATAAACAGGACAGTTATATAATATTCTGAGAAAGAAACAGGGTGTAATTAATCTATCTTCATACTTTTGTAAACAGTCTAAACAGTCCAGTTCTTTTTTCAATTCTTCACTTGTAGCAAGGTTCATAATTGTATTTGCATATATGTTTAATTATTTGGTGTGGTAACTTTACATGATAAAGTGTAATATTTGCTTCATTAAACTTCCACAGGTCACACTTACACATATTATCTTCGAGTTGTTGCTTAATTTCATTTCCTTTGATTTCTTATTCTTCGTCGGTGGGTAAATCGTTTGGTTTGCTTTTTCAAGACTGGAGGCATTACTTCTATAATATTATGGGGTCCTTTTTCTTTAAGTAGATTTGTACTTATTACAATCAAATACATGTCTTTCAAGCAACCTTTCAATTCACAATCATTAATATACTTTTTGTCTTAAGCTTTTCACATCATTGAAATATTCACAAAGTAAGAACCCAGGTAACCTTTTTTAAATGAATGCATTTTTGCAGTATCCACATTTCATTGGTGGTATGTTTGAATGCATTGCAAAAAGGTTTTTACAACACCATTACTTATCATGTAAATTCCTAATTATACAGAACTGAGAAACTATTATTCTGTAACAGTTTCTGGCACATGATGCTAAAACTTGTTTGGACGGACTGTTTCCTGTATCAACTATTCTTTTCAATAGGTTTATTTCTCTATCTATACTACTGCCATATTCATTAAATCTTGACATTTGGTTCGCTTGGAATACTGTATTTGTTTTCAATCTTACTCAAGTGCTCATTGGTTAGGTTTTCTTGTTCTTTTGCTCTCATCTTGCTACAGCAATAGCAACAATTAAATGAAACAGTATTATCAATTGTAACTTCAGGTAAGATTCTACTTCAAATAACTGATTTTGTGACGGCATTGCACTTGTCATGATCCAGAATGGCCATAGTTCCTACGGTATTTGCGAACGGATGTCGATGCCTACTCAAATTCCACAGGTAATTATCACATTGTGAGCTATGAAGACAAGTGTATATGAGCAAAGCGATCTTGCTGTGCAGATCGCGATGACACTGCTGAGCAGGTCATTTCAACTCTTTCCTCAAGAATCTGCTAGAGCATAAGCTTGCGACTTTGGTTGTTTGCTTGCCAGTGATCCAAGAGCTCGAGCCATTCCCGTGCACAGACCGCCTGCAAGGGAAGTGCGATTGAGTTGTCAGAGTCAAGAGTGCCCGCTATTGCGATCATCTTATTGGCAACCACTATTCAACATTTAACTCGGTGGGGTGAGCGACTACATCAACAACACCAACATCAGATCCCAACGCAGGTTATCAGCCGTGGGTTCTGCCTACGAGACGATCATATTATTGGATTATCACTTTCGGAATGACTTCTGGATCAAGTGCAGACAAATCAGATTGCAAAAGGATGTCCCCAACCAGAGATCAACCATTAAGCCCTAAGACCTAAACCCAAGCTGCCAATGGCTGCCACGAGTCGGTTTCTCTGGCCGAATTCAGCACCGACACTAAGGTGCCGAAGGGCCAGATCTCTGCCTCACCCGTCGGCGGCACGGGCAACGCCTGCCCAGATGAAGAAGCCGAGGGCTCAGCAGCCTGAAGCAACAGCTGCAGTCTCTGGCTGGAGAAAATGATCGAGGGTTAAAGGCTTGAAGGTTTATGTTATTTGAGGTTATAGGATTTTGCACCCCAACCGTACCTCCTCTTTCACCTCGCCAGCTGCTGGAGAATCCACAGCTGACGATACGGTGGCTTTGTCCATTGACAGCGCTACCACCGATGATGGCAAAGCTAGAGCTTCAGTGCCTACAACATCGAAGGCAAGATCATCGTCGAGATCGCTTACTACGTCGCGACCCTTTTGAGCAAATGCTTCGAAGAGAACAGAGAGAAGAGTACCTCGGACAGTGACGCAATGTCTGAAACTGGCATGAATCTCAAAGGAAAGAGAACCAAAGAGTCCGGAACAAGCGACGAAGCTGAGTTCTTCCCGGAGTCCTTGAAGAATGACAAGATCAACGGGTGATGCCGGGGCGAACGAAGGCGGTCCCCTGCGCCTGTGGCGAGGGAGCATTCCACGCCTGGGGCAGGCTTGCGTGACACGCCAGACGGCCAAGGTGGTGAGTTACTGCCTATTGGCGATTGAGTCCTGCTATCACCAACGACGGCGGTTTCTCTGAGACAGCAGTTAGAAGCTGCATTGCAAGAACAGCAGAACTACCATGGAGCGGAAACGCAAAGGTATGAAGGGATCATCACCGAGCTCACCAAGGAGTTGGAGAGAATGGTGCAGGAAGATTTAGATCCGAGGTTGATCAGGATCGAAGAACTGGAACGTCAACGAGATGTTGTTCAGGCAGCCATGCGACACATGAATCAAGTTCATGTTGGAACCAAGGCAGACTTCGAGCAAGCAATGGGGAGACTGGAAGAATGGAGCCAGATGCAACATGCCCGTGACCAAGAAATCGCTGTATCACTTTCTTAACAACTACATGAAGTTCGTAGCGAGGCTGCTGAAAGCTTCGTTCGAGAAGGCGCAAGGCGATGGTCTGGCTATGGCAAAAGAGTACCAGATGCTCACGAACGAACTCCATGAGAAAGCGAGAGAGAATCTACAATTGATGTCGGGTGTTTCAGCGATGGAACATTCAATGCATGCAGCAAATGGTCAGTTGCGAATGATGAGGAGTGAGGAGTCGAGTGCGATGAACGAGCCGAGGTACGCCATTGAAACGGTCGAGGCGAAGTCATGGACGGAGCAAGAAGATCATTCACGTTTATTGCAGCTTGAACAAGCACAAAGATAGCTCACTCACTGAACGTTTGTGACAAGAAGAAGGCCATCTTCGACTGCAGTGCAGAGAATGGAGGAGGCCGAACGTCAACTCCATACGTTGGAACCCATTGAGCTTCCGCCTCTTCCGGCAGTTCACAATGAGTTGATGGAGTTGCGAAGGAACATGAAGTACCAGGAGGAGCTTTATGCCAAGGCAAAGAGCGAGCTTGATGCTTCACGTCTCTTACCAAGCATCCAGCGTACCGATGTCATCGAGAACTTCTGATGCGGGTTGGGAGCATGTAGTTCCACCTAGGGTATTAGCATATTCTGTAGGAATGGAAGTGCGATCCCCCGAAATCGGAACTCCTAGTCAGCGGAGTCCAATGAACAGAGAGAAACATATCGTGGAGATGCAGACGACGTCCTTGCACCGTGTGCAGGATGCCGGTGACTCGTTGCCCGTGGACAACTCCGTTTCTCAATCTCAACTACGTCAACAGAGTCTTGAGGGCAGACGCGTGTGTGTATTTGCAACTCCGAGATCTTTTGCAGACTCTGAATAGGAAACCAAGGGCTAGTTCGTCATCTTCGAGCCAAGCAGTGGCATTGCCTGCTGCGCAGCTTGGCAGAACAAAAGAAATTGAAGACGCAGCACCCAGGGAAGCGATCATTCAGCTGATGGACGCTGACTCTTGTGTTATAGATGCAGAAATCGATGCACCTAAGAAGTCGAAGATCAGGGGCGAGGAGAATCAATCCGTCGTTTCGAGATCCGAGGCCGCTACCGCTACTGTAGACTAACTGGAGGGCGACTCCATCGCGCAGATGGTCGAACTTCGGCTTAAGCTGCAGAAGGCGGAGAAGGCTGAGCAACGATTGCGCAACGATCGCGATGAATGGCGACGAATTGCTGAACATCTACAAGCCGATAACAAACGATAAGACAACGGAGAAGGACCAGACGACGACAGATGAAGCCCGTGTGCATCCTTCGGGTTCACCGACGAACATTGGACCATCCCGAAAGCCGCCAGGAGGAGGAGGAGGAGATCCTGATACTCCAGATTGGGGACATCGTCGAGGAAAAGGTGACCCTGATGGCGAACCACCTGATGATCCTCCATCAGATGACCCTGACGGAGATGATGATCCTGAGGTTACGGAGGTGAAGATCTCCAGGAGAGAGACACCAAGGTGGTTCACCTTGATAGCTGGATGTCACAATGCACTGCTAATGTCCTGGGCGCTAGCGCTGATCCAAATCAGGAGAATTGGATACTATGGCTGAGTCCGGCGTTTCGTCCTGATCCTGACATTGCAGGCTTGAACAATTCTGGACACATCAAGTTCAAAAGCATCGACGTCAAACTGGCTGTGGCGATGACTGCCATGCTCAAGCCCGGAAAGCAAGCGTCTATATTAGGAACGAGGAAGGGAACATCATCAAGGGTCGTCAAATCATTGCCATGATGTACGAAAGTTTCCGAACACATGATCGATTGGACATGGTCGTGACGTTGGATTACATGATCAAACCACAGTACCCAGGTGACAACAACATGCACGCCTTCAAGTCCACGTGGTTGGAAATTATTGGCAGAATGCGACCTCAAGATGTACCATCCGAAACAGCTCTACATGACACTCTATACGACGAGATCAAAGATTCCCCGCTGCTGAAAATGGAACAGTTAGTTCACTATGATATGTTGCAACATGATTATCCCGAGAAGACCTACAGGCATTTGCTGGCGATGATTGACCGTGTCATCATGCCAAGCGGGAGAAGGCGAACCTCGAGCAAACTCAAAGCAGGGTTGAAGCTCATGGTAGACGGTAAAGATTCTCTTGCTGCCCCGGCAAAGAAGAAGGGTGGGACCGATCAAACCGCTTCCAAGAAAGGAGACAAACCCAACAAGAACGAGGATGCAGCTCCTGTTCTACCCAAGGGCAAAGCCAAGTCTCATGCCAAAAGCAAAGCTGGAAAGGGGAGGAAGAACTCAAGGTCTGATTCCGCTGACAGCAAAGGGAGCAACAAGATGGCAAGAAGAACATGAAGCACGTGCGCTGCAAATTCCATTTTTCTGATGGAGGATGTCGTGCCGGCGATCAGTGTATATTCAGTCATTCGAAGAAAACTCCGGAAGGAGGACGAGGTAGGTACAGGTCCCTGTCTCCGAGTCCATCATCGAGCCCACCCAACAAGCCATGTTTCCAATTCAAGAAGGACGGAACTTGCAGCAGGGCAAATTGTCCGTTCAAGCATGTGTCTGTCGCATCTCCGGCTGAAGGTAGCGGAGGTGGAGCAAAGAGCCCAAGGGCGAGGCCAAGGCCGACGCAAAGAAGAAGACGAAGGCTAAGCCTGCGGCTCCAGCCATACGACTTTGTCGCGCTTGGAATCCTCTTGCTCCTGCTATACGAAAACGGTTTTCACAGGATGTCGATGAGGAGTCTGATGATTCATCGGTGGACAGCGACGTTGACTCTGATTGCTCGACGGATGATGAGAAGGATAGCTCGACTGTGTCGGCTAATCCTTCCAAGTTTGACAAAGGGCGACAAGTCAGATTCGCCAAAGACGTTCGATTTCAATCCACCAAACCGCGAAAGTCCAAGAAAGACAGAGGTGAAGAGATCATCAGAGTGAACCTCGAGGCATTTGTCAACAATGAAGCCGTGCATGCGTGCTACATTGTTACATTGCATTGCACGATGTAGCATGCAGGCTCATAGCTGCTATCGATCCGATTGCATCGGCAAACTTTTGTAGCTAACAGGCCTTCATTGTGTAAGCCCTCTAGACCAGGTCCGGAGGCCCTTTAAGGAAGTTGTAGGTTTATTGCCTACATTCGCCTGGGACCCCGCCCGAGATAGGGGGACCAGGTGCATGGTTTTCAGGCCGGCTGCACGTCTGCCTTTGCTTTTGAGCGGCCTTTTGCGGCCGTCTGTTGGCATCTATTGCATTTGCTGGCATTGGCCTTTCTTTATCTGGGTGACGTTTTCAGCACAGAGCCATTTTGGTGCATTGTCCGTCATGGATGCAGCATTACCTACAGTGCCTCACATTTCAGCGTTTTCTTGAGATGGTGGGTCAGTGCCTGAGTGTGCATTGTCAGTGCCTGAGACGACGGCGGCAACCGATTCATTTCCGCCCACTCCACCCAGTGTTGCTGTGGGAGGGGTGGTCGTTAGCCGGTGCAGAAAGAGACAGCAGTTGCCTGTGCATTCTCAGCTGGAGGTTCCTGAGGCTGCCGCTGTCTTAACTTCGCAGGCCAGTCGCAAGGGAGAGAAAACCTGATCAGCACGTGGGGCCACATGTGAAGACATGGAAAGCGAAATTTCTCTGGACTGATCTGAGCTGACCGGCCGCGAAAGTAGCTCCCACGAAGCAACCGTGAGAGGTGTGTCCTGCTCTGCCTCAGAAATGCAGAGGTCAACCTGGGTGTACTCCTCCAAAATTGGAGGACCTGAAGCCGAAGGCGCTGCAAAAGAAGCTAAGGCATGCTGCAATTCTCAGGATGCTTCACTCCTTGAACAGTCAGTTCGTGCTGCATCGCATTTCCCTGTGCCACATACGGCGGCGTCTTTGACACCTAGTCCTCGGCCGTTGCCCAAGCCTCGGCCTTCGAATTGGAGTGCGGTTACCTCTCGTGCGAAAACTCTGCACTCTCTGGAGCATAGATCCTCTGCTGGTGCGAGAAGCGCTCCGTTACAACCATTGACTACATTGCGCAATCATGGCGGCTTTTGCCGCCCTCCGCCGAAATCTAAGCCTTACCCTTCACCGAGAGGGGCATATGCAACATACCCTTCATTGAGCGCCTCAGGGTCGGCGGCTGAAGAAGGACGGTCTGCTTGCACCAGCTGCAAGTCAGGGGCCTCGCATCCAGCACCTATCATAGGCCGCCTGGTACATTGCCTTCTCAGGATGTTCGGTAGGTGCCCAAATCAGGTAAGCGGGCCGAGCTCTTCGACCCTCCGGAACCGTGGCAGGGATCCAAGCGAGTGGTCCAGCACCAGTCCATACATTCGAAACAGTGGCAGCAAGCACTACATCTTTTTCGTGAGCTTTGCATTTTGACAGCCTCCTCAGGGATATTCTTCGCAGTGAAAACTGGGAGGCTTTGTGCGAGCAACTTTTGCGGCGTATTTCGGATACCACTGCATTGCGATACATTTCGGTGCTTTGGCAACTTTTCTCCACTGTCCAGGAATTGGATCTGGATATGCTGCATTTGACACAAGCTCAATTACTGGATGCGATTCATGTTTTGCAGAATGCCCGTAACCGCCACGCCTCGGTGCATTCCATCAACCTCTTGAAGGCCCTGCGGTGGTTTCAGTCAACGGTGCAGCCGGATTCTTTTCCATCGTTGCGGGATGGACTTTTTCATTCTTCCTCATGGAAGGAAGAGACGGTACGCAAGGAGGCAATTCCGCTTCCACTTGCATTTGTTTACTGGCTGGAGGATGGCATTTTGCTCCTTCGTTTTCCCCACTTGCTCGTTAGAAATAACATAGAGTTCTGCAAGCGAATGAGTCGAATGTTTTGCCTCAAGATCTTTCGGCTCAGTGTACAGGTTTGATATCAGGGACGTTGCCATAATGGTTCGCTCGGTGACTACCTTAGCAGGTCACTGTTTGGTGGCCGTGACTCTCGTTGAGAGTTGGTTGCCGTGGTGGAATCCGTCCTCGGGAAACGACGCTGAGGCGACGAAGATCGCCCACGCCGGGTTGGTTTCGGGTGATCCGCCCCATGGTCCCACTTCTACCGAGACTATACATCGGTGTGGTGGGGTGAGTGGAATTTCAGGGTCCTGTTATTCGGATGGACTCCACTCCGGAGATTCGTGGCTCGCTCGGGACAGACGGAGGATGGGACCTCTACTTCGTGTGGCCAATATTGGCCTCTGGCCGTATGGACCACCCTTACGGTGTTGGCGATTCTTCTCTTCGCCGCTCTTGTTTGGTCCCTCAGGACTTGTGAGCGTTGGATTTGCTGCGGAGGAGCATGCTGCCATCGATGCAAACGAGTCCCACCTCAGGTTCTGGGTCCAGCAGTGCAACGCCTCCCAGTCACACCGGCTCCTTCTTCCTACTCGACTGTTCAGCTGGTCGGACCTGGGTGCTCCACCCCAGTGGACACTGAGTACTTCCAGCGGCAAGTTCGAGGCCGCGGAACTGGTCGGCGACCTCACGATCTGGTCCTTCGTTTCCCTACTGGAGCTGCAAGGATTCAGCCTGACTGGAGCCAACGGTCACGCATTGATCGGCACGGCTTGTGGGTCGCCGGGACGGGTGTTGGGTGTTACCGCCCGTTCTCTCCGGGAGAATCTTGAGAAGGCGGAGGCAATCCATCTTTGCCGGTCCGAGGAATGCCCTAGAGGGCGCCTATAATTGCAAGGAGTTCGCTGCAGTGGATTTGGGGGCTTATGGACGTTTCAACAGCTGGAGGGTACTGGTGCTTTGCTGGCGTGGACTTCGCTCTGTGCGGTCTGGACTTGTTCATCTCGCTCGCTGCTGTTCCTGCCGAAGAAGTACTGAGGCGTCCCGCCAAATCCAGGATCAAGGGGTGATCCGGACTCTCGACCCTGATTCTGAATCGGAGGCCGAAGTTACAGCCGACCCCTGTGAGGCTGTGTTCATAGGTCTTGAGCTCCAGGGCAAACCACGAGCCCTCGCACCTGAGGGATGCGTAGACAGAGCTGCCTCCAAACCCAGTATCTTATCCGAAGATCTTCAGTTGTCTGATCTTGGTGGTGGGGAGTGCGTGGTCTTTGCAACCATCATAGTCAGCTCTACATGCTCTCTTGCCAAGGGAGGAAGTGCAGTGTGGTATCTTGCTTCAGCAGTGTTCACGGGGCGCATCGCGGCACTCCCTTGTGCAAGAAGCATCTAGCCGAGACAGGTAGGGGGCATTCCGCAGCGCTGTGCTAAGAGGGACGTGCCGCCGGCTTTCAAGTGTCACTTCCTCAAGCCCAGGGATGTGCCTGAGTTCGTGGTCAGGGATTATCATCCTCAGTTTGGCCATGCCGTTCGGCTGGGTGGGCTCTTCGGGGGAGTTTTCGTCGCATGGAGTGCGGCTGCCAATGCACACCATGGGTCGTTCCGCCCTGCCAATCCTCGATTCAACGATGTCGTACCTTTTGAGCCCAAGTGGCTGATGGATGATGGGGTGGTCGTCGAACCTTTGGTGGGCACTCGGGTCTTGGACCCGCTTGCCGTTTTGGATGAGGCCATGCAGTTAGTCTGGGGCCCCCAAGGTGTGAACGTCGAGAAAATGGCAGAGGAAGGAGAGCCCTCTGCCACTCAGCTGTTATGGGCTTACATATGAACTTCGAAACACACGAAGTCCGTCTCCCGGAGCCTAAATGCATGAAGGCCAAATACCTTCTGGGAGAACAGGCCTTGCAACGAGGCTGCAAAGAGGTCCCGCTCAGGCTGCTCCAAGAGGCTATTGGTTGTGCTCAGATGCGACTCTTGACCGTATCGGAGCGGTGGATTGGGCGCAGCGAAGATCTTCCACGCCTCGACTGTGGGGCGGTACCAGGAGGCCCTTCGCGCAGCAGTGAGACCGAGATTATCTCCATCATGAAGCTGCTCGCGTTCATCGTGCTTGCCTGCCACCGTGGCAGCAGCTGGGAGGCGAGGTGGTGTTATGTCACCGATAACTCCAATGTCCGATCATGGCTTTTTCAAAAGGAGGCCGAAGAATCGGATTGCCAGCCTGCTGGTCAGGTTGGTACAACGGTTGGAAACTGAGCATAACTTCAGAGGAACCCCTACGACCGACCGGTACTGTACCACAGTCAGGAGTGTGGTCATCCCCAAATCCGAAGGCACCACCGCCCTCATCCGCATATGGCAGCCAGCCGCCGCCTCACGGGCCCTCCGCGTCTGCTGACTTTGCAGCCCACTGGACGGGTACCCGAACTCGGGCCCACCGCCCAGCACGGTGCCTCCCAAGGCAAGACCTACTACACCGCCGAAGGCAGCACCGAGCGGGGCTAACGCGGCTTCACCTCCACCCAAGCCCTCGCAAGCCGTTCAAGGCACCTCCCACCAAGGGCGCACCGCCCCACAAAGCCCCACCAGCAGCAGTTGTCAGTAACACCATCGGTGCGGTGAGCCGAATGGCATGCAGCGGTATGGGTGCAACAATTGCGGCAACTCTCAACACGCCGCCTCCAACGGTTCCAACGTCCTTGAGAAGGCCACTCATTGGCTTTGTGCGGTCTGCAAAGATGAAGTGTCAGTCCGGCGAAATCAATGCCTTATTTGCAGCTGCTGGAGACCAAAGCATGGACCGTTGGTCAACCTTGGAAGAGATGCTGAGGAGCTTCTAGTGCACCTCGGGCGACTTCCTCGCAAGTGGTCCTCAACAGGAGGGAGGTGGTCGATAGCAGCCCAGGCTGTGGCGAATGCCGCCTATATACCGGCGCTATGTCAGTGGCAGCGCAGGACACCTTTGTCAACCAAGCGAGTCTGGGAGGGGCTCGTCCTGGTGTCACCGATGAGCCCACGGCCGAACCAGAAGTGGACGAGGAGATGCCATCGGCTTCTTCAGTGGCATCTGCGGATCCGGGAGCTCCTCCCCTGAAAGCCCTCAAACACCTCCTGGCCCCATCTCGAAGGCGGCGACCGCGGCGGCCAAAGGGCATGGAAAGAATGCGGCTGCGCCTACAAGTGGAGAGTTCTCAGCGGACGACCAGGAGGCACTTCACCATACGCGACTGCAACGCCCAAGAGCACGGGACGGTTTCGCTGCACCCCTGCAGACAGTGAGGACGTTGCCTCCAATGATGAGCTTGGGTCACCCGCCCCCCGTCCGGAGTCAGGCTCTGCAGGTCTCGCGCCTGCTCGTCCATTTTCAGTTGCATTCGGCTATGGTCGGTCACCTCATCTGTGGCTGCTTTGTCTGCTCAGAGCCGTTGAGCATAACAGGTTGTTGAGAGCATGTGCCACTTCATGCTGATATACTGATGCATTCCAGCTGCAAGGGCATTACATTTCGTGACGATAGATTATTCGCTCCCGCGCAAATTTTTCCTTGCGCAGTCTCTTTGCATTACAGAGTAGCTTTTGCAAGGTCTTTGGCGCAATTTTGTAGCTTCCCCACGGTGCGCCATAATCGCCCTGTCCTTCGAGCAGGGCTGTACTTCTTTACAATGGCGGACAACATTCGGGACGACGCTCCATTACAAAAATCCCTCTCCTATGTCTACAACACGGACATCAACCAGTTAGCAGCCTGCGTTGCTGCAGGGGCGAATGTGGGCAGAAGCAAACTGCTGTGGGCACTTGCATTGTCTACTGATACATCGTATCGGGCAGTGCGCGAGGAAAGTTTCCCCCTCCATTGCGAACGGAGATAAGCCACTGCCGGCGACTGCTGATAAGGAGACCGCACCAGCTCCCAAGCCGGAACCTTCAGCAAAGGCAGCTGCAGGGGAGCCCTCCACTACATCGGGCACTTCGACGACGGATACATCGGTATCCAAGCCAGTTAACGAGACAGCCTCCTCCACTCCGACGACGCCGGCAGCTACGTCCAAGGAGAAGGAAGCCGCCCCTGCCATTCGCAGGAGCCTGCGTTGCAGCAGAAGGAGCCGGACAAGTACATTCCTGAGCCGCCCAACGTCCAGCCGATCACCAAGCCCACTCCCAAGGTCGAGGCTCCAGTGCATTCGAAGGTGCCCACCAGCACCAGATCCATTGTTGCATGCCGTGCACCCTGCATGTCGCAGGGCTGCAAGGCCCTCTGCGGATTGTTAAGTGAACTCCCGTACGATAGTCACTTCCAAACCCCGCAGAGCAAGCACTTTTGCAAACAGTGCTTTCAGTCCGGGCGCCAGAGCTCGGCGTTGCGTCAAGAACCTCAGGATGACTGGGGTGACGATGCATGGAATGGGGATAAGTGGGCACAACAGCGGAAGCTGGCATGGTGGCTGGAACTCCGGCTGGAATAGGGGCTACTAGCCCATGTACATTTGCTGCCAGGTACATTTCTCCCCTGCTGTTTGAATTGCATTGAAATCCCATGTTTCGGGCAGCTCGCATCAGCCTCTGAGAGAACCATTAAAGTTACATCATGCATGAGCAACTTCACGCTACCGACAGAGATTTGACTTGCATGTCCCTACATGTCACAGACTCTTGCATTTCTGACAAAGACAAGCTAACTTTTTCGTGGGTCCGGATCTCAGAATCCCATTTGTCGTTGGCGAGCAAATTTTTCCGTGGGGCAAGTATTGCCAAGGAGCCCTGCCGGCTCAGGGATTATGAATCTTGCTTCCATTTTTAAAGAAGAAAAGGTGCCGGCGGAGGTCGCCGATCCACTCGCTGCGGCCCTCACGGTCCACTCCTTCGCCGCCGGGTTGCGGGCTGGTCGTGCTTGGCTCCATCTGCCAGCGAACTTGAAGATGCAGTCAAAAGTGCATTGGATGCATCGTTGCATTCCAAGCTGAATGTTGTCGCTTGAGCGTGTTTGAAGGCTTCATTCCACAGGTGCCTGTCATCCATTTTGTCGACCTCAAGCGGAGGAGCTTCAGCGAGCCCTACAGTACCCCGCCGGTGTGACGCCATACGAATGGCTGGCTGGTCGACCCTACGAAGGACAACTAGCAGAGTTTGGTGAATCCTTATATAATGGTTTTAGCCAACCGTGCAGGAACAAAGGCGAACAGGAAAGGAGAGCCTGTTTGGTTAAGAGGAGTGTTTCTATGCAAAACAGACAACAACCTCTTTATCGCTAGGCACATGGATGGAATCAAAACCAGTAGGAGCGCTAAGAGATGTACTGAGCACTTTGACATCAAAGGAATCAGCAGTGTAGGACTACACGCTTGGGAAGTCAAGCACACTACCCTTACAACAAGAGCAATTCCCAGGAAGAACATTCCAGGACCACCGAGTCAGGAACAACCAGCTGAAGCAGTGGCGCAAGGACCAGCGCCAGGATCGGGAGTGATCCAAGGCGGGGCCTCTGGAGCAAAGCAAGGACCAACTCGAACCACTTACCTAGAAGGTAAAGCTAGAAAGGAACAAGCTGAACACAAACGAAAAGCTGAAGAAGAATTGGAGCAGGAATATCTTGAAGATGAAGCAGGAACAGATCCATCGTCATCTAGTAACACACAGTCAATGGACGCAGCCTCAGAAACAGGTTCTCAGGAACTTATCCCTGACAGTGCAAAGGCTAGCGACTTACTTTCAGCAAGAGGACCAGCGCCTCTTAGGAAGTTAGAGTTCGAAGATGTAGGAACACCCTCCGTTCAACGTAGGTAGAGTTTTCGAGCAGAGCCAACTTCAGGAACTGGATCGTGAGGCGATGCTCACGGAGATCAATCGTCTTACAGGGATGAGAGCTTTGGCAAGGAAACCCTTGCAGGAACTTGAGAGAGAAGAAGAGAGAGAACCAAGAAGAGAACAACCAAGGAACCAAGTGGCTTACAACCAAATTTCGTTTTCGACTGGAGATCAGGAACGGCAGATGGACTCGAAGAGCCAGGTTAGCTGCCAGAGAATTTCGTGGCCAAGAAGTAAAGAACGACACTTTCAGCCCGGCTACGAGCGCATCGTTGGTCAGACTTATCCCCATCTTGGGGTTACAACAGGAACACAGCTTGTACCCGATAGATGTCAAGGACGCATTCTTGCAGGTACCTCAGCGCACGCCTTGCGCGTGTCACTTTCCCAAGGGCCCAAGGAATACCTAGATCTATTTGAAGATCAGGATCCTAACTGTAGGAACGAAGGACTTTTGTTGCATAGAGTACTTCCAGGACAGCGTGACGCAGCACTTCTTTGGAGCGATCATTTCGCAGGAACACTTAAGCAGCAGAATTTCGATAAGGTGCATTGCATGCCCTACTCTATTTCGAGATGACAGGAACAGCATTCTTGTTGAACATGTAGATGACATTCAAGCAGCAGGAAAGAGTAGCAGCCTGGAACCCAAGCTCGGCAAGCTAGGTGAGACCTACGAACTCAAGGTTGAACCCTTCTTGACAGAACAGGAACTTGCAGTAGGAGATTCTCATCAAACCATCAGATTCCTCAAAAGGAAATTCAGCTATCACCATCATGAGCTTCACATCACGAGTGACCCGAAGTATTTAGGAAAGCTCAAGGAAGAACTGAAGCTTACCTCCAAAGCCTCAAAGCCAACACCTAAGCAGCCTCATTCAGGAAGTGTGTAGGCATACTCTTGTATGTAGGACAGGACCGACCAGGCATGCAACTTGCAGTCAGAGGTCTAGCCTCCAAGATGTCGGAACCAACACATTCAGCGTGGAAACATCTTGTGCATCTTGTGCAGTATATGTCAAGGACAGAAGCTTTATTTCACGCGTGCGTGACACTGCTTTATAGATTTCTCTAAACAACCAAAATTTTGGAAGGTGCCAAAATTTTGGTGCCATAACACTCACTCCCAACTCTTTTGAACGCTTTCAAACAATGCATGTTTCACAGTTGCAGCATCAATTGCAGAACAACTTGATGTGCTGAAGAATTTGTCCGCTGAAGCTTGGTGGCTCACTTTAGGTGAGCTGAGGCTATCATCTTGTGTACAGGAAAACACCTGGCGGACTCAGCAATCTTCATGATTCCATAAGGGACGGTAGCTACGATTTCACAGGCATTATTTCCAAGGAACATCACCTCTTAGAGGTATTCAGCGACTCAGACTGGGCAGGAAAGAAGGACACTAGACGGTCCACATCTTCAGGAATTGTTTGCCTAGATGGACAGTGTATCTACTCGTTTTCAAGGAACCAGAAGTCTGTTAGTCTTAGCAGTGGTGAAGCAGAGTACTACGCTGGAGCCAGCGCAGCCAGCGACAGCATTCCTGCAGAAGAAGCCGTAAAGTTTTTGACAAGGAAGTCTCGCGAGGTACATCTGTACATGGATTCTTCTGCAGCTAGAGGAATTACTACAAGGCAAGGTGTAGGAAGAGTCAAGCATTTACAGATCAGGACCTTGTTTCTTCAGGACCTACACAAGCAAGGAACAATCAGCGTGCACCCTGTAGGAACAAAGGAAAACACAGCCGACATAGGAACAAAGCCTCTTTCAGCCAAACGAATCAAGTTACTTTTACACTGATTAGGTTTTCAAACCGGAGACAACGAACCAGTAGGAAAGGAATTGCTCCAGGAACACCGAAGCCAAGCTCAAGCCAAAGCAGCTGTAAGATTAATCAGGAGTAAAGGAAACTTTGCGTTTGCAGCTTTGCTGTTTTCAGGAATTTCGGCAATTTCGGAAGGACTTCAGTTTCAAGAGTCGTTTCAGGAACTTCAGAAAGAGTCTTTTCGGAAAGAGTTTCAGAAACAGAGTTTTCAGGAACTTTCTGTGAGTCTTGCCAGTGCATGTGAACAGGACGGCATGAGAGCTGACACGAGTGCATATGCATTAGGAACCCATGACAGTTGTGACATGAGTGCATGTGCAGTAGGAAGTGCCAGAGTTTGCAAAGGAACCATATTTTCCGAGATGCTTTCGCACCTCAAAGGAAGTCTGTGTGCAACACGCGCACCGAAAAACAGTGTAGCACCAGAAGGAGAAAGCCTCCTGAGCCAAGGAAGCGCCATGGAGAGCGCGAGTGACGTTCGCTCTGTTCAAGAGCAACGAAAGGAACTTTCCCTTTGGCGGGAGATTCTGGAAGAGAACACTCTTCAGATGAGAAGTCTTGTGGAATCCCACAAGAGAACAACGCAGACAGTCAAAGAAGTTCACGCGGAGGTGAAGGACGCAAAGTGGCAGCTTCAAGAACCAGAAGAAACAGGAACCAGAGGCCGAGAGCAGATGAGGAACAAGCTGGAAGAGTTCAGCAGCTCAGTAGAAGAGATGCGTGAGCAACTCAAGGAAGTCTTTGAGGACATGTTCGACCAAGTAACCGACAAAGGTACGCCAGCAACTCAGGAACAGAAGGACGAAGACGCTAGAGCAAGAAGAGAAGAGCTGAAGGAAACAAGAGCAGAGGCAGAACTACGTCGCGAAGGACACGGTCAAGGAGCTACGTCGTCTACTACCTCAACGTCGCGGACTACCTCGCCTACAAGAAGGAAAGCAGGACAAAAGAAGGAAGCCACAGGAAAGGAAGTCGAAGAGGAGTACTCGGACAGAGGTTTGTTCGAAAAGCTTTTGGAGCAGGAAGAAGACTACAAGGCTTACTTGGGCAACGAGAACGAGCGCTACACCCAGAGCTACACAGGACCAACAGAGGGCGAGTACCTTTGGGAAGAAGAGGAAGAAGAAGGAGAAAAGAAGGAAAAGAAAGGCACAGGAGAAGCAAGCGCAGGACTTACAGAGGAAGAGAAGAAGAAGCTGGAGGAAGAAGAAGAAGAAAGAAAGAGAAAGATCAAGGAGATCAACCAGAGGACCAAGGAGCGAGCAAAGGAAAAGGAAAAGGAGATGGAAGGATTCGAGTACCCGCACGACTACACGCAGGAATGGAAGGAGTACTCGGAAGATGGCCAGATCTACCGGCAGCACTGTGTGACAGGAGAGATGATCTGGATCGACAAGGACTACACCTACAATGGACCTACAAGCACGAGAAAGGAGGAAAAGGCAAGAAAGGAAAAGGAAAGAACAAAGCAGAAGGAAAGGCAAAAGCGGCAGCACCACAGGAGAGAGCAGAATCAGCAGGTCTTGAACCTCGAGACGAAGATGACCGTGAGTACTGGGAGAAGATGGACAAGTACTCTGAGGATCTTAAGCAGCAGAACTCAGGAAGAAAGAAGAAGAGGCAAGAAGAGAACACGCAAGGAAGGTACTTGAGGAAGCTGCAGCAGAACAGGAGAGACGAGACAAAGCAGAGGAAGCAGCAGCAGAAGAGTTGAAGAGGAAGAAGGAGGCGCGCTTCGCAGCAAAAGCAGAACAGGAGAAGGCAGCAGCAGAAGCAGCAGCAAAAGAGCAAAAGGAACAGGAAAGGAAGCAAAGAGAGAAGGAAGCCAGGAAGAAGAGAGAGCAGCAGCAGAAGGAAGCAGCCGCACACGTGGCAAAGAAGCAAGCCGAAAAGGAAGCGGCAGCAACAGAAGGAACAGGAGCAGAGAACGAGAGGATCAGAAAACTGGAGAAGATGATGGAGGAGATGATGAAAGAAAGAAGAGAGGATAAGGAGAAAATGAAGGAACTCCAGCAGGAACTGGAGAGCAAAGGATCCACAGCAGGATCACAGGCAGCCGCAGCAGAAGAGGAGCAAGAGGAACCAAAGGAAGAAGCAACAGGAGGAACAACACCAGCAGCAGCAGCGGAAGAGGAAGAAGACCCAGAGAAAGGGTCACGAGGGCCCACAGGAGAAGACAACTACGTGAAAGGACAAGGCCGTGGACAGGAAAAAGGAAGTTGGTTTGCGGTCTACAGTTTCCAAGGACAGCGCTACCAGTGGAAGTGGTGTGAAGGAACAAAGTACTGGTACTACTACGACGGCCCCAACGCAGTGTGGCTACGTCAGTCAAAGGACAGCAAAGGAAAGGAGAAGTGCGAAGCACGAGCCAAACAGCTTGACGACTACGTGCCACCGCCTGGGGCGCCTGCAACGCGCAGAGTGACTACGCGCGAAGAGTTGCGCGTGCCCGACAAGGATGGTGAGGTGGTACGCGTAACCCGACAATCTGATCTCGCCAATGAAATGCAGATGCCCAGAGTACTAAGGATGAAGCACGGGGTTAAATCCGACGATCTCGGGGACCCAACGATTGAGGGTTTGTACAGGATGTACCACGATCCAAAGTGCCTCCCAATCATCAAGAAGCAGGCTGCGGGCTTGCTTATTGGGCTGAACGCTTACCCAGACGACAAGACCAACGTGGAATCTGCTGGCCTCATCGACCCCGATGCCCAGCAGCGCGCTCTGTCGCCAGGGTTGACATCCATAGCCCCTACTCAGGAGATTAACCCCAGATACGAAGGGGACCTCTGGAAGGACTGCGTCGAGGCCTCCTCAGAAGATCGCCCGCGACGCCCAATGGACACCTACGATGCCAAGATGAGTCCCGATGACAATGAGCGACGCTGCTGCTCAAAGGGCACGGGATCCCCGGCGTGCTGATGATACGCGTCCCGAGCCAGCTCCGACTAGCGGTGCCATGGGTATCGCCAAGACTACGACTCCCAGCCGAAGGCGCGACAAAGCCCGGCAACGGATTTCTCCCGTGACGATGACAGCAGTCTTCGCCCCACGCGCGGAGGCAAGGCTAAGGGGAAAGGAAAATCCGAGAAGGGAAAAGGAAAATCCGATAAAAGCAAAGGAAAAGGGGATAAAGGAGGAGGAAAGCAAGGAGGCGGCCGGCCCACCGGACCAAGGGCGACCACACACGCAGCCCCCCAGCTAGTCGTAAACGGTAGCCGACCGTGCATCACGATGCAGTGACGTGTGGTGTCTTCTCGCGGTGGATCCGGTTGATTCTACTTGACCCCCTTTGACAGAGTAGTACCGTCGGTGGTCAGGACGAATCTGATGGTGAAGCTGCTTGTTGATACGACTTCCGCTGCTTCCTCAGCATTTCCTTGCCTGTGTTGAAGCTGAGAACACAGGAGTGCAATGGCTAGCCATGGAATTTTCCTCGCGTGTCTCTCTCTTTTCACTGACACTCGATGCTGCCGAGCTGCTGTTCTGAGCGCATCGACACTTAGTCTTACAACCCGCGATGTCAAGGGTTCATCCGTCTTGCCTGCGATGAAAGGCATTTCGCTATGAGCCTGCGATGACAAAGGCTGCGAATGTACACAGTGGAACATAGGTACGATCATGACACAAGAATCGACCCACGCCTAGGTCTCTTGGCTTTAAGCCTTGATAGAACTGAAAAGAGGCGTGGCTCGATGTACGACCAAAGTCCGGTTGACACTTTTATACTCCGCAGGCATCGCGTCGTGATTTGTCACCGACTTGCGTACACGTACACCTTGTGTTCATGTTAGGTTCTTGCCAACTTTGTTTCACACTCGCAGCTTGACTGCTGAAGACCAGCTTTGTGCTAGGTCCAGCAAAAGGTCCGCCTGCGCTTGGGGGTGTAGGTGTTGCCTCTTAGCTGTTCAGTCAAACTCACGGCTTTAATCTCCGATCGTCCTGCTTGCTTGCTTTGCATAGCTACGATCTACGATTGGCTGCCCAGGGCTTTGTGACCGAGAGTTAAGTGGAATCCTCCGCTTTTCACACTAAATATCTAAACTTCAATAACAAGATCCCCACGAGAAGATTTATAATAGATTTGTAGTTTTGATAAAACAGCCGAGCAACAAAAACCCCAGGTTTTTGTTATGTAATCCCTCAAAGTGCTCATGATTCCCAAAACCCCTTTGACAAAACGCTTGAGGTGGAAGTAATGATGAGGAATGAATGAGATGATGATGATGATGATGATGAAAATGATGTGTGGTGAATAATGCAAATGGTTTGGTGTTGACCCCGGCGCCTGTAGGCCGAAACCTGTGAAACCCCCTTTTACTACTTTTTTACCCTACCCCCACCCCTTCTCCGCGACTCCTCGCATTTGCAACTGCGCGGATGTGGGCGCAGTACCAACAGAACTCGCAACACTTCACAAACCTGTACTGGGGAATTCCTCCCCGTACAGCAGCGAAGCTCAGTGGCATTTCGCAACTCTTTGCACGTTTTCCTTTTTAGCTTTGCGCTTCAGGTGTTCCGACTCCGGATCCAGAATCCTTTTCCTGCCCACTCGGCTTGAAGCTCGAGAAGCTGGGATGAGCAGCAACTGGTGTTAGGATGCTTTTTTGTTTCAGTCCAGACCGGTACACACTTTTCAAGAGTTACTGAGCGCTAAGGAGGCCTGCTGGACACATATGCCGCCACCCAGACCACAACTTTACTTGTCCCCTTGGCTGTTCTGCAACACCTGGGGGGAAAAGCCCATACTGCAACAAGTTGCGCTCCACTTTTAAATGCGTGGCGGGGAAGGCTTGGGCATGATTTGTTTTGACATTTGCTGGGTGGCTGATAAGGCTCTTCAAAGTAACCTACTACAGTAAGGCAGCTTTATGAAGTACTATATACCCATGTTCTGGATTTGAATAGATGCGCATCGAGGCTTGGACAGAATTTCGGGAGGCGGCAGTCAGGAACTACCGCAATGCTGGTGTAGTACACACGTTCTTCCGGCGTGTTCCAGATGTGGATGAGCCCGCCGAGACGAGTGCTGGGATACTTGCCGTTTGGGATACCTGGAGCTGAGAGAACTGAAAGGTTCTTGTTCTTTTTCGGACAACTGTCAATGGTTTTCTATTGGGCCAACCACTATCCAAGCTTCATGTCTTTGAAACGGCGGCTAAGGAAAGCAGCTGGCAGCGTGCTGGCTGGAAAACTCGGATCCTGAATTTGTCCGATGTGGAGACGCCCGGGTTCGACTTGGAAGAAAATATTGTTGTGCTTATTGTTTCCCAAGCCGAACAACTTTGCGAAATCACAGGCCACCAGATTTAGTGTTAAGTTATGCGCGAGAACAACCAGGAATTCTATGGAGTACGAGTGGTTCAACGAGCAAGTGTCGAAGATACCGCGAGGAAAACATCCGGAGTACAGGACTGGCCAAATTGCTAGAGTCATAACCAGGTTTCAGCGCAAGCAGGTATCTGCCCAGCCGTGAAATTCTTGTGGAAAATTTGCAACATCTGCTCACCATCGAGCACCGATCTTGTAAGCCGTACAGGACAACTCCCGGCGGGTCATTCTTGACGGGCCCCCTTATCGAAGTAGCGACATTATTGTATGTAAATCTGGTGTGACTCGTACTACTAGCAGTTTCTGTGTTTGCGTGCTTGCTAGTGGTATGAGCCTATTGTTAAGGTTCGTTGTGTAGGCAGTGTCATGAACGACTACCATCTTGCATAGCATACTGGGGTTCCTTCCGAGTGTAGGGGTGAGCGTACATATTGGGTGCCCTCTTCCGCATACCGTGTGATTGAGCTGGGAGCTGCATCGCAACCAGCAACGCAACACCACAGACTTTCTTTGCATGGGGTTCCTCTTCTGTCACATGATATGAACGATTACAGCGGCGCCACAATGGTCGTTAGATTGATGCAATATCATCATGACTTGGCTTTGGATCTCACAACAGTGACTGACATAGATGCTGTTTCCACTGAAGCATGGTCGCCATGATAGTACTTGCTTGTTCGTCTCCTAACTGTGTCCGCAACTATTCCTGCAAATCTGCTTCCAGGAGAAACAATTTCTTGCGGTATTTGGCAATGGCAGAAATTGGTGGAGGCTGGCTGTCCGATTTCGACACCCTTCCAACATTTCTGGATCCAGAGTTTGGGCTTCCCAACGGAGGCAACTTTACATGCTACCAGACCTTCATTCCTGGCTTGCTTTCAGGGAGCGGCTCTGAGTGGCGTCGCATGGCCTATGAGGTGGTAAACAAAGCCAGCAAAGACCCGGAGTTGAGAAAGGAAGGCTCGAGGCATCTGGTCTGCAGCTGGGAAAATTTGAATTTGTTATTGCCATCAGCATCACTTGTATAGCAGTTATTTTGGATGTGTTCTTCATCATTGTTGTTCTGACTATACGGTATTGTTTTGTTATTGAATGGGACCTTCGGAAGAACCATCTAAAGACTTCATCCAGACAGAGGAGCACCATTGAGGACTTTCTTTTGGCTTCTTGAGTGCTGCGAGGGCAGCTGCTAGGGTTACTGTACGTAAGTGTTGAAGGTTTTCAAAATCGACAGACATAAATACTACGTCCGGCCGTCCGCAACCCCAAATTTTCGTGCAACCCAGGACCAAGACGTATTCAGACATGTTTACTCTCCACGACCTCCTGTTCAGAGCGAATCCAGCCTTCCTATCTTTGCAGCTCATCTCTGATGGTGCAGCCTTGACGCCTGAGCCTCAAATCTAGAGATCTCAACAGCCATTTCAAATTGGGGTAGGATAGAAAAAGCATGTTCTGATTGCGGGGCCTGAGAGCACAAGCGTCTTTGAGCATGATCATTCTGGGCCTTGCTTTCAGGGGTCTGTAAGATACGAATCTGAAGCCGTGGAGATCTGCATTACTAGCCACTTCCTTGCCCACTCCTTGACGTTCACCAGTGTCTTTCGGACAGTTGTTGTGTTCCAGCACGTTGCATAAGCCTTGAGGCGTGAACTGGACAGCTGCGTACCCTTTCGAACGATGAGTTTTGGCATGCACCTGTCACATGAGACACCGGGATCCAAGCAGAAGATCTTTTGCAGCGTTTTCTTGTTTGCTTAACTCGAACGACACGAAGCTGCTCTATCCAGGACAATGTTTCAGCTGGGCATCCCGCAAGAAGAGCGTGCAGTCTTTCTGCAGCGGGTGGTTGATGCGTTTTGGAGATGCAACGGCGCTTGATGGTCGCTTCTAGCTGCAAAACAGTCTCAACTAATTGGAGGGTTACTTTCACGGTCAGTTGGAGGTTGCTGTTCAGGAGCCTGACTCGGGTGGAATGCCGGAGGCGGAAGCTGCTGTGTAATAAAGCTGTGTCCATTTTCCTTGGCCTAAGGTCCTGAGCAGCAAACCACTTTGGGGATATTTGGGGATCATTGTTTCGGGCTCGGGGATCTAGTCCAACGGCATCCCTGGGATTGGAACTGCAGGTATCATCTCAAAGTGGCTGGGGTTGGAGCCTAAACGTTTAAGGATTGAGGGCTGAGCATCTCCGAGCGGCTCGGAATCGTCATGCCGCTCTCCGCGAGGGGTTCGAGAGGGCATGTATCTAGTGCAGTCAAGTTTGAAACTAGAAGAGGGTAGTGGATGGGATGACGAGTAGACCCCTACAGCTGACAAGGAAAAGGGAATGCGAACAGCTACAGAACGTGTGGAAGTTGGCGACAACCCCAAACAGGGTGAGACCGGGCGGTCTGGCGAATTGGAGGTGAGGAAACAACGGAACTTGCAAAAGATGGCAACGACCGTGCGAAAAGGGGATTGGGAATACAGGAACGCGAAGAACCTACAGAACTTGTGGTAGAAGACAACCACACAGACGTCGGAACACGGAAGGAACCCGTAACGGAGAATGCAAAACGCAGAACCTACGCAAATTGTGGAAGATGTTGGCAACCCCAACCTCCAGGGTCTGGGACAACGGGAAGAAACCTGCAACGAAGAATGGGGGGCGACGAGCTAACGGCGCGCGCAGAAGATTACAACAACCCAAACGGGAAGAGACCTACGAGGCTCCAAGGTCTTACAACAAAGAATGGAGGGCGAAGAGCCTGCTAGCTGCTAGCCGCCAACCTTGCGGAAGATGGCAACAACCCAGACCCCAGACAGTCAAGAATCCTTGCGAAATTTTCTGTCTTTTGGTGGCTGTAACAAGTAGCCGAGGTGACCTCCCCAGTAGCGCATGCTTTGTTGCGATGCATTGTATAGTATCATATAGTCGCACTTGCATGAAGCGGACTCTAGATGTTACCCGTTCCACATTGGTAGCGGAGCTAGGTGAGGCGCAGTGTGGTGAGGTAGAGTAGACCCAGAGAGCAACATTTCAGGCCGAAGTGGCTCCCCTTTAGCTTGAAGCCATGAGTGTTGCAGGCTTGAGGTATCAAGTCGGGAGTTGGGGTGTTTCCCCCCCCCTCCTTCCCCCCCCCCAATGGTTCCCTCCCCTGTGGTGTGGTGTGGTTGTGGGTTGCTTCCCCCTCCCTGTGGTGTGGGGTGGTTGTGGGTTGCTTCCCCCCTCCCTGTGGCGTGGTGTGGTTCGGGTGTGGGCTTTGGTGCTTCCCCCCCTCCCCCCTGTGGTGTGGTGTGGGTTGGGTGGTTCCCCGCTGCGTGTTTGGATTTGCTTGGGGTGTTGGTAAATCATCATCATCGTCATTATCAATTCATCTTAGTGTCTTTTTGGTTGGTCGTCGGGTATCTTCTGCCCACGTGCCTGCAAACGATTATCGTTTTATTGACTGTGGGGCCACGATCTTTGTGACAGTTGGGGCAATTGCCATAGGGTTGCAATGGGTCAACTGTCACAGGGATCGGGCCTGTCAGGGAACGCGGTCCTCGTGACAGCTGCCTTGTTTAACACCCTCATGTCGGAGTCCTCTTTCGGAAGTGTCTACAGTCACATGGGACGCGATCCTCGTGACAGTTGATGGTTTCGGCACCTTCACGGGAGAATCGTGCCTGATAAATGTGCACTGTCACACGGATCGGGCGTCTTTGGGACGCGATCCTCGTGACAGTTGACGCTTTTGGAGCGCTCATGTGGAAAAAGTGTGCATAGTCACACAGATTCGGCTTGGAGAGGGTGGGGGGGTGGGGATACCATGGGGGGTGGTCGGCGAAGCGGGAACCGGGAATATATATATATATATATATATATGAGAGAAGCCCCTTTAGGGTATATTTGACGCCCTCTCTGGCCTATCTATTTAATTGTTATTGGTATACGTACCGTTTGCACCTTTGTACATGCCTTGTACAAGCACAGTTAGGACAGATCAACAGTGGACTCGTGCGACTTGTTTGGCTCAAGTAAAACAGGCGTCTTGAGTGCTTGTTTGCTTGTTTTCATTGACACGTCGGTGTGCCACGTGTTCAACTGGTTAACAGCCTCAGCATTTCATACTACGTACTGTGGTCGTCTAGGGAGAGTCTTCGGACGCCTGTTGCCTCTGCCAACCCCTTGTTGCATCAGGGCCGCGGACGATCTGTGTCCAGGACTCCTCACAATACAACATCGAATACATCTTCTAATAGAACCGAACCTTCGGGTTCGGAGGAGGTTGTGATTGTTGTTGAGGAGAGGGAGGAGCAGCCCCCAATAGAGCCCGTCCCAGAGACGCCGGCGCCAGAGGTCGAAGTGTTGCCCGCGGAGCCATTGGAGCCTCCCCCATTGCATCAGCCAGTTGTAACGGTCACTCCGTCTTTGGCTCAGGCTGCGAATCTTATTGGATCTGGCGTCACGACTCTTTTGGCTTTGGACATCCATAAAGTTGCTGACCGCAGAGAGGCGGCTACAACTCGGCTATTGCAGAGGATCCTGCGCAAGACTCACATTGGAGTGCTTTTCCTCAGTTACGCCGTCATACAGACGACGAGGGACGGGGCTGCTGAGTCGATTCGCAGAATTGCAGAGCCATTGTCGTTCACGCGTCGGGTGGGCTTGCCGATTGTATTTACTGAGCGGAAGACCGGGCGGGGCGGAAAGGGAGAGCGCCTCACTGATCTTGTGGCCGTTTATAATCGCTCCAGAGCGCGTCGACTTGAATCTGTGGTATTCATCGACGACCAGGGCCATATTGCAAGGGACGTGGCATCTTTTGTGCACTCAGCGCACACGTACAGCGTTGAAGACCACAGGGACATCGACTCCTTTGTGTGGGAGGAGTGCTGGATCTAAGTGCCCGATCCCCTGCTGCCAAAAAGGGGTAGATCGCCTCGGCGACACCTCTGATTGAGGGTTGAGTGTGGGCCAACGCTCCGGATTGGGTGGTAAGGATCGGCTTTGAAGGTTGGGGTGAAGTATTTTTACAGCCCTTAGACCTCGGTTGAACCAACATACCCAAAACAATGCCTCTAGCTTCACAGCTGGGTTTGGGCCAGACGGCCGATGACTCGTCGGAGCTAGAAATCTCAACATCGTCCACGCCGCCACGCGCCCAGGCGCTGAGCGTGATCAACCATGCACCCGCAGAACCCTCTGACACAGCAAGTTCAGGGCCAGTTCGGCGAAGCGGTGCTAGAGCAAGGTCGGCTTCGTTTGGGCCGTTGTCAAGGGATCGTTAAGGCCTTCCCCTTCCTTTGCATCGGATCTTGCTGGACCCCCTAGTGGTAGGCCTCCTGTGAATCCAAGCCCTTCCCAACCTTCAGGGCCTTCGGAGGTTCATTTGCATCAACACAGGCAGCAAATCTTGAACGTTGGTGTGGACCCAGCAATCCATGCGAATATGCAAGCACAAGCAGTGCAGACAGTGGCAGCGGTACAGAACCAAGCAGAAGCAGCTGTGACATCGGTAATAACCCAGGCACAGGCAGAAGTCCATCATGCCAGGACCGAGGCCACAAACACAGTGCAACATGTGCACGACCAGGCGCAGTCAACAATCCAAACATTGAGAACGGATAATGAGCGCCTTGGCCAAATGAATCGCGAGATGCAACGGAGACTTGAAGCTCAAGCCAGAACAATCGAAGAACAGAAAGAGTTTTCGGCAACTCTCCATAGCCAGCTAATCGCTCTTCAAACACATGTTCACAACGCAGAGACCCAAGCCTCTAGGGACCATAATGGCGCGGATCAAAGAACGGCAGTGGCATCGTCAGCCCCATCGCAATTCGCCGTGGATGCACTTCAGGCAATTGTCGGGGAAGTTGGAGGGACGATGCGAAGGATTGAACAGGCGATTGAGGTAGCCCTTAGCCCGAAAGCCAAAGCAAAGAAGCAGAAAGCTAAAGCAGCGGCTACAGCTAAGGCTACTGCTCCATCGGTTGCCCTACCAATCCCTGCTAAGGCTTCTGGGTCGAGTGGGTTTGTTGCTCCGAGTCCGGTTGAGTTTGGGTTACCGCCGTACCAATGCAACCGTAGTCACTTCTTCANCCCTACCAATCCCTGCTAAGGCTTCTGGGTCGAGTGGGTTTGTTGCTCCGAGTCCGGTTGAGTTTGGGTTACCGCCGTACCAATGCAACCGTAGTCACTTCTTCACGGGTCGATTGCACTCTGCAACACCCGTTCATCCACCTCCACCGCCATCTTCATCAAAGAAGCATAAGCCCCAAGTCTTTGACATCGCCGATGATGACGACTATGGTGAGCCCGATGAAGGTGAGGATGATGAGGAAGAGGATTTCGAGGATGACCCGATCATCCCCGTAGCCGGTGACGATCCTGAAGATGAAAAGGACTACGAGTCTAAGGTGTACAAGTACAAAGACCTCAAGGACATCAAGCTCCCACAGATTCTGGCTTCAAGTGTTGATTTCCGGGCTTATAGGAATTCGGTGTTGACACAGATCGCGTCGATTGATTGCAGCGGCAAAGCCATTCTCCTGAAGTGGCTACAGAAGGCCCTAGACCCATCGTGTAGCATCGCGTTGACCCGCCAACTCCAACGGGATTGTGAAGGGTTGCCGAGGCTTGATGGATGGCTCTCCGCGTGCATTAGTGACGCGAAACACTTGAAAGGCTAATGGGGTTTGCAAGCACAGTCGTATTTGGAAAGATGTCATTCGGCTGGAACGATGCCATCGGGTCGTGCACTGCTATCCATCCTTAGCAGAAGGTATCGGGTAGATAAGGTGCGGGGGCCTTTGGTGACTTTGCAATCTCTTTTCGACCTCGAGCCCGAGAATTACTCGTACCAATCCCTGGTTACCTTTAAGCAGCGGGTTGAGTACGTCCTCAACGGTTTACCCGAAAAGCAGTGGCCCGACTCTGAGACGATGTTCAGTTGGGTTTATTCTCGGCTAAAGGGATGCAGAATGCTGTCTCGCACAATAGACCGGGTGAAGGACTCCAAATCGGGTTCGAAGCGTAGGACGTTGAGTACATTTGGAGTGGTTTAGAGGAAGTACTAGCAGAGGTACGCCAAGATCGGAACGAGCAAGCGCTCCGAGAGTCTCTTCATGAGGCTTCCAAACAGAAGCAGAAAGCTGATGCAAAAGGATCCCCAGCGAAGCCAACACCCGCGGCGCCCGCCACAAAGGCAGATCCACAGGGTAAGGCCAAAGGCCAAGGTAACGGCAAGCCTCCGAAAGCCCTGAGGAAAGCAGCTCCAGTTGTCCCCGACGCGAGTCACGGCGGCGGTGAGGGTGCCAACAAGGGCAAAGGCAAAGGAAAAGGGAAAGGCGGGGGTAAGGACAACAAGGCTAAGCCTCCCAAGCCTCCAGCAGCAAAGGATTCGTCAGGTGCACAATCCAGCCAAAGGCCAGCGTGCTTCTTCTACCCAAAAGGGACATGCACTAGAGGGAAGGATTGCCCTTTCGAGCATGTAGACACGCCAAAGAAAGCTGCTCCATCAAAGGCCGCCCCAAAGGTGCCTGGAGGAGTCGCCATGTTGGCAGCCGCGTCGACGGGCGCGAGTGCTTGCCACGTCCCTTCATCCTTCGTCCGCGGTTTCTGGGCCACCTGCCGCCTGATCACCGCTCCTTTCAGAGTGTTCGCNGTGCTTGCCACGTCCCTTCATCCTTCGTCCGCGGTTTCTGGGCCACCTGCCGCCTGATCACCGCTCCTTTCAGAGTGTTCGCTCGCTTTGCAGCAGCATTCTCATTTGCGTTGCCAGCATCCGTGCATCATTCGCATGCTCGCATCGCCGCGAATGTCAGTAGACCTAACTGTTCAGGCGTACTTCCATCGCATAATGCACATACCCAAGAATCCTTATTGTGATGTTTGCAGCCGGAGCCGAATGCTTAAGAAGCGAACGGCCAGAGTGCGCCACACCAAAGGTGAGGACGAGCTAGATCCGGTCGAAGAGTTTGGCCAGCGGATCGCAGCTGATTTCATCATCGTACACAAAGATTCTAGAAGCACTGAGACGGTTGTCTTAGTTGTGAGGGATGAAGCCACAGGATACATGAGGACCTTCCCGCTTGTGTCTCGGCACGAGGATGGTGTGGTTCGGTCGCTCCTTTCTTTCCTTGGCAAGTATCCTTCGGGTCCGTGTGTGTTGTTCAAGTTCAAGAGTGACAATGCAAGGGAGCTCCTTAGTGCTTGCGCGACTTCGGGGAACTCAGTGTTAGAAAGGGAAATCCGTACCATTGAAGAGTGCACAAGGGCACTGCACATCGCATCAGGTTTCCAGTTGCACTCAGGTCTCTGGGTCCATACTGTTCGGTGTGCGGCACACACCATTAACCTTTTCCACCCTCCACCCTGCGGTTGGGATCGAAGGTAGCCGTTACTTGAATGCAGTTGGTTCAGAGTTCAGTGGTATGAAGTTGCAACTAGGCCAACTTGTCTACTATAGGCTTGAACCTGCACTTCGTGAAAAGTTTCAGGCATCAGCAGCTCCAGGAATCTTCGCTGGTTGGCGGTTCGACAGCGGACCATCTTCCTTCCGCGAGGTTTATCAAATCTTGGACTATGGTAAACTAAAGAACCGGGAACCCGGGTACAAAAAGGCAATTTCGGTCACAAGAGAGGAGATCCACATACCCCGTGGTAATCCAATCCTCCCGATGTTTACCGCTGCAGAATCTGCGTTGTCTGGTTTCACAAAAGCCGAGCATGAAGCCATTGATTTCCTTGATGTCCCATTCAGTGTCGTGGCATCATCAACACCGGTAGCCAGACGCCACGAGTACATCACATTGGATAGGCTTATTCGGCTAGGTGCAACTCCTGGTTGTAAAGCACGCAAGTTTGATGCAGTAGTTCACACGCTAGCCTGTAAAGCGGCCTGATCAAGGCAGAGAAGATTGCAGCGAGCAAGTCAGTCAGAGACGCGGCACCGCCTGATGTCGAGCGCCCTGATCCTTCGGCGGAGTCTGCTCCGGCAGCCCCCGAAGGTGATGCGGAAGCTTCTGAGCGCGCGAGCTCCTCTGCTGGCCCCAGTGCTACAGCTGGTGTTGTGGTTCAGTCTTCAGAGAACAAAGTTTTAGCAGACGAGTTTGGTTTGAGTGCCAAGTTTCTCGCAAACGAGAGAGCGCGGAACAACGCCCGAAGGGTCAATGGACTTTCAGGGGAGAACGTCTTGATTGAGTATGGGTGTGAAGACGGTTCTGAGATAAAAGGGGCTTGTGAACGTTGTAAGGTTCATTGTGCTAGCCTGTCCCAGTCAACGCTGGACTTGACTTCGCAAGACGACATGCAACAAGTAGTATCGCAAGCGATCCCAGGTGTAGATGCGTGGTTCACCATACCGTGCACGCACCTGTCTTCGCATCAAGCCGTACATCTTGCGTCCCATGGTCCTAAGTACGCGCGAAAGATTGCCCAAAGACGAGCCGCATCCAAGCAGATGTTGGTTTTGGCCCTAAACGTTGCCGATCATATCATTGAGCAGGGGGGTCGGGTTTCTTTCGAATGGAGTTCNATTGCCCAAAGACGAGCCGCATCCAAGCAGATGTTGGTTTTGGCCCTAAACGTTGCCGATCATATCATTGAGCAGGGGGGTCGGGTTTCTTTCGAATGGAGTTCTGATTCAGGGGTGTTCCGACAACCTGAATGGATTGATTTTGCTTCAAAGCATGAGCTTTCCTGCGTAGCTTGTGTTAGTGGTAACAAGGCTTCGAACTCCAAGCGAGTCCTTGAGCACTTCTCAAAGGCATCAACAACAGGACCTTCAAAGATCAATGCAACCAGCATCAGTGCGTATGAGTTTGCAGATCTCGTTATCCAGTCGTTGTTTCCCCAACGGTACTTCAAGAGTGTCCCCAATCTCGGAAGGGCCAGTGCGCTCATCACCAAGAGACCAAGAATGTTTCACGCCGCGAATGGCAAGCTGAGCCCAAAGCGCTCGAGGCCATCGCCCAGGAGGCGGAAGGACTGCGCCGAAACGGCACATGGGATGACACCACGGCCATGCCTCTGCATGAGCTAAGGAGTCAAGCAAGGTCTCAGGGACGCAAGCTCCGAGTTGCGGAACTGATGACCTTGTGCGGGGTTAAGCATGTCGAACTCGCACCAGAATTGCAAAAGTTTAAGGGGAGAATTGTGTATAGAGGTGATAGAGTGTTGGATGAGTTCAACAACTTAGTTTTCTTTGAAGAGACAAGTACGACTCCAACTGGGCTCATCGCTTTGAACACATCCCTCTTTTGGGGTTGCCTGCCTGGTCACTCGGTGTCCTGTTCTGACGCAATCCAGGCATACCTCCAGTCTGAGCTTAAAGAAGAAACGTACGTCATCCTTCCAAAGGAGCTCTGGCTCCCAGGATGGGAGGAACGCTTCGGAGCCCAGACGTGTAGTTGTCAGGCTACGCAAAAGCCTTTACGGCCATCCTCAGGCCGGCCGGCTGTGGCAAGAGTACTTGTCTAGGATTTTGGTCTCGTCAGGTGGAAAAGAGTCCCAGGAGTTTCCGAGCAACTGGTTCTTTGAGTACAAAGACGGGGTCCTCATCTTAAACATTTACGTAGATGACCTCAGCCTGTGTGGATTGACTAAACTGCACACCCCTGTCTGGCAAGCACTGCGGGCTAGGGTTAAGCTTGATCCCGAATGCTTCATAGGTTCTGAGGGTGTTCGCATCTTAGGAAGATTGCACTGTCGGTATGACAACCCGTCATACACGACGATGGCATTCAAGATGCCAGAGTACGCCGAACAAATTGTTCAGACCTACTGCGAACTCACAGGGACAACACCTGACAAACTTCGTCAGGTTACCACGCCCAGCCTTGCAGAGTCAGCAATGACAGACGAAGAAATCGCCACGCCTGGCGAGCTCCACGACTCAGCATCNCACCTGACAAACTTCGTCAGGTTACCACGCCCAGCCTTGCAGAGTCAGCAATGACAGACGAAGAAATCGCCACGCCTGGCGAGCTCCACGACTCAGCATCTCGTATCTTGATGAGATGCCATGGCTTGCTCGGTTGTGCAGAGCTGATATTTCGTTCGCTGTTACTCGCCTAGCTTCCCGAGTCACTAGATGGACCGCCTGGGAGGACCGACAAACACTAAGGCTTGTCTCACATACAAGGGATGTTTGCATGAACGCCGCGTGCTCATGGGACGCACCTCCAGAGCTGCGTGTGTACACAGATGCTGACTTTGCAGCATGCCCATACACGTCACGTAGCACCTCTGGGATCGTCGTTCACATAGGCACAGGCCAATGTGCATTTCCCGTGATGTGGCAGAGCCGAAAACAGACGTCGGTAGCGAGGTCCACGCCAGAAGCAGAAATGATCTCCATGGCTGCAGCACTGTTCTCGGAGGTCGCAAACTTGCAGACTTTTCTGCAGTCCGTCAGCAAAGGCACTGTGCCAATCATCTTCTTCCAGGACAACGAAACTGTCCTTGCGATCTTGAAGTCAGGGTATAGCCCAAAACTTCGCCATTTAGGCCGCGTTGATCGCGTGAACGTAGCGAGTATGGCAGAGATCTTTGAGCAGGAAGATTTTTCGGCCACTTATGTGAACAGTAAGGACCAACTAGCTAATGGTTTGACTAAGGTTCTCCCTCCAGCTGAATGGCCTGAAATGCTCACACAGCTGTGCCTGAGTGAAGACAGTACTCATGCTGCGACCGTCTCAAAGGTAGTAGTTGAGGAGGCAGAACACTTTGCAAACTCACTGCCTAGGAAGGTCACACAAGAAGATCTTGTGCAATTAATCGCCTATCTACCAGGTGAAGGCGCCGTACGCCCATCTGTAGATGAGGCATCCTGCTTTACCACAGGTGCCTTCGCGCACGGTGGTGGGATCGCCGATTTAAGGCAAAATGTAAACCCGCTCCCAACAGCCACTTCGGTTCTGTGCAGGCGCATCCGCAGGGTGTTTGCCTAAGCACAAGTTCACCTCGATAATGTTGGCTAGAAACCAGATTACAATTACACACCGTGATTCCTTCAATGAGCCCTGCAGCAGAAATGCCGTAATCCCGCTCGAAGACTTCACAGGGGGCCACGTCTGGGTCCAGTCACCTGAAGGGAAGTGGCCGTGTCCCGACCTCACTCGAGGCGAGCGCGGTGAGGTCCTAGGATGGCCCGCCATCTTCGACCCAAGGAGGTTGCGTGCAACTACGCCGTGCACCAAAGGCACCCGTACAGTTGCAATTGCCTTTACGCCTAGGAATGTGAGTAGGCTGTCAGTTGAGGACCAACTGAAACTCAGGACCCTTGGTTTTCACTTCTGAAAGGAGTGAGAACTTCACTAAGTAGCTAGTCCGCTTAGCACAGTCCACCATGACTTCCTAAAGGGGGAGTTATTGGTACACGTACCGTTTGCACCTTTGTACATGACTTGTACAAGCACAGATAGGACAAATCAACAGTGGACTCGTGCGACTTGTTTGGTTCAAGTAAAACAGGCGTCTTGAGTGCTTGTTTGCTTGTTTTCATTGACACGTCGGTGTGCCACGTGTTCAACTATTATTTCTAAAGCCATGATAATTAAAATAATTCAAATATTTTTATTATTGTAATAATTTCAATTCACGGGGCCGCGAAATAGTTAAAATAATTAAAATAATTAAAATCCGTGGCTCTAGGAGCTGTGGACCTGCGATTGACGGGCAGACTGCTGACGGCTGCTTGTACTTTCGCAGTGCTTACAGGGGGGCGAGGATTTTGCAGGCATCTCCGTGACAAGCTCACACCAGCGGTCCTCCGGCAACTACCATCCTGGTGCACGGAACTCTTAAGCCGCCACGATGATGAAAACGTCTGGTCCGAGAGCGCTGGGATGCCTCGAGCCTACGGTTGTGAAGCCGACCATGATGCCGACGTGCAGCTGGCCAGCGCTGACGAGGCAGAAGACCCTGGGGATATAGTGGACAGGAGCGCGGCAAGTCCTACGATGCTGTTCGGCAGTATGACCACGGGCCAACTACGACGCCTTGCGCAAGCTTGGCGCGAGGCTCCTACAAGAAGCTCAGGAGTGCATGCCCTGGAGCAGTGCTTCGCATTGCGGTTTCCGTCCTATGCGCGCAGCCGGCTTTCCGCGTACGTTTGCAATCTGGCACAGCTACATGGACAATGCGACCCCTACGTGGAGGCGGAACGCGTTACACGAGAACACCTTCATGATGCCTCGCCAAGGACAGCCTTTCGGCGTCGGTTTGCTTGCCTTCCGATTATCCCCGCTTCGGGCGGCTGTGCAAGGACGCTTTGTCTCTTGCAACAGAGAAGCATGCTCTTGGGCACGGAGTACTCCCCAATGAATCATCCTCCGCAGCTCCTCCTACAATGGAGCCGCCGATTACATAGTGAGCTGCATAGAGAGGCTCGGCAGCTGGGAGCCCCATCTCCCGAAATCGACTGTACACATTCGCTCACGGAGAATGTGCTGTGCTGCTTCAGCAAATGTGTCGACGCAATGCTTGGCTGATCGCACCATCATTGTCGCTACCGGTGACAGGGACGGGCCGCGGGCTCGCGCAAAAAAAAGGCAGAGACGGTACGCGTGTCCCGCTGGTGCAGAAACAGCTCTGGTGAGTCTAATTTTAAATCGCGCCTTTGATAGCAATCGTGCTTTGTTGTTTCGGTATATATATATATATATATGGATTCTATGGTTAGCGCGTAATCATAGAGTGTTTGCTGGCAACAACTAGATCTGGCGCGGTCCTTGTAGCGCCCAGGTCTGCAAATATAGAGGCTTGGGTCCTGCATAACAAAACCATGCCAAGACCTGCGACTGGGCCGACATCATTTGCGCTGAGGTTCGCATTCTACGGGTTCAGTTTTGCGGAACGAAGTTATAAAGTGATAGCAGCATTCCAGTCTGCAGCTTCAGACTTTTGCAACGAATTCGCTGGGCTATAATCTGCGTCCGTTTCGCTCTACGGGTGTGCCCCCAAAACCTATTCGCTGTTGTTCTGGTGCAGCACGGTGCTGACTACACAACCATTCGGAGCGTCATGGGCAAGCTTGGCGCCTTCACCATGAGCAAGACAGGACGCGGCCGTCCGTGCCCACCACTGTGACAGAGGCCGAACTCATGGTATGCAACACATCCTTCACCGTTTGCGGCACTGCGGCCTCTTTGAAGAACTGATCCGTACCCCCAGCCTCCGGAGCGACGCGGGCAGCGCTGGCGAGGTCTTCGGCACTCAACCTCTCCAGCTTCTTCGCAAATGCCATGCCGCCATTTCTCAGGAAATTGTAAGCAACAGCACGTTGATCAATGAGACGAGACACAGTGGCCATCATGTGCAATGCAGTCCAATCGCCGGAAAAGCGATTTTGCGTCAGCTGGCTGCCCATTCCGGGTTGCGCTGCCTCTGACGGATTTTGCAGCGGCCGGCTTCCCATTCCGGGTTGCACGGCCTCCGAGAGATTTTGCACAGGCGGGCTTCCCATTCCGGGCCGCACCACCTCTTTCCCATCATCATGCTCGCCGTGGACAGTATAAGCGAGTTCTTCTCTCAAAAGCAAGCAAGCAGCCCGCTCAGATGTGGACAGGTCTGTGTTGCGCTCGCAAAGATTTCCAGCATCGCCGTACCGCCATAGCCTGGGCTTCGCCATGGTCCAAGTCTTCCAATCCCACAAACTCGGCGGCTTCTTGCCACGTGCTGCCGGCAAGTGCGGAGCGTCTCCGCTCTCCTGTTCTACATCTCTCTGCGGAACATCTACTTCTGCAGCAATCCGGAGCCTCTCCGCTCTCCTGTTCTGCATCTCTCTGCGGAGAATCTGCTTCTACAGCATTCAGCCATCTGGACGTGCCCATAACAGCATCCCGGAGCTCCCGCTCGAGACGGCCTCGCCGCTCTGCCACCAAGAGCTGTTTGCAAGAGTCGTGGATCTGGCGACAGAGCTCCAAAATGTGCTGACGACAAAGGTGATCCACGAGTGTCTGCTGCTCCTCCACGATAGATTCCATCTCCAGCGCAACAGACCGAGAAACGGCGTCCTTCAGCTCTTCCAATTTCTGCAACATGCTCACCACCGTCATCGAAATTTCTCGTCCGTGAGCATTGAAATCCTCAACCTGCGGCTCCATGGCCAGCACACATGTCTCCGATAATTCCTGAGCGACGACAGGCTCTTGCCTGGTACGTTGAGCAGCTTCGGTTGCCTCGCCAGGTCCAGTTTGCCGAACAGCGCCCGGCCCGGCGTCCCCAACACGAACGGCCACAACGTAATCGAGCAGAGGAGGAGGAACGACAGCATCCTGCAAAGCTGCTACACAGTTTCCGGTATTTCTTTTTCAGCGTTTGAATGCATATCTAAGACGCAGAGACAGTCCTCGTTTCCAAACCATTCAGCCAGAAGTTGACGATCGATCTCGGCCACGTCGCTGCGGTAGACAGGATTCGTGTCTCGAAGTGCTTCGGCCTGCTTCACAAATTCTTCTTGCCTGTGAAGCTGCAACCGCGCCACTCGGCTCACCGTCGCTCTGCTCTGCTCCTGGGCTTCGGCACTTGGCAAGTCCACACAAAACGAAACAGCCAAAGCGTCGTTGAGCTTGCGAGGTGGCAAGCTCTCCAGCGCATACTCCGCATCTCCGTTGTGGAAAACAACCAAAGATCCCACCAAACCGGATTGCTGAAAGACATAGTCCCACGAGTTGCTTTCCTTGTTGCTGGTCTCTGTCTGAGACGCGCCTCCGGCACGCAGCACAACTTTCGTGGCCACGGTCCTCGCCAGCGCCAAGCACATTTCGCGCGTCATGTTTGCTTTCCAGAGTAACGGATCGGGACGACCCAGCCACAGATCGTTGGCCAAGGCGTACTTGCAAAGCCAGGGCTTCCGGCTTGAAAAAGCTTCCACCCAATCTTCGCAGACACCCGCGGGAGCTTTCCCCTGTGCCATGTCATCTGTCATGCGACGCTTGTGCAGCAAGACAGGGAGTGGATGTCGAGCGGTGCCCACGTCGACGTCGACGCTAGATGCCTGCACGCAGAAATCCCAGCACTCACCTCCATCGCATGTCTATATCCCTTACGTGCACGGCACACGGATCAGCACCCTGCCAGATCCGTCCTTCATCGGAATGAGCGGCCATCTCTCATGGTAACGACGCACTGAAAGCATCTCCCACACCGTCTCCGACGAGGCCATGAAACATTTCGGGCCCTTCAAGAAACAAAGTTGCATGCCTTCGCGCCAAAAACATCTTGCGCAGAATGCACACCCGATATGCTCTCGTGGACACAAAAGCGCCGAGGCTTCCCAATCCATCGCGGACCGCCGCAGGAACTCTGCATAGTTGCCGACATAGTGTCGCACCTATTCTACTCGGTAACTTGAAAGCTGAGTGCAAATGGAAAGCTCACGACCAATCAAAGCCTAGGTACATGACTTCTCGAACTTAAAGTTCTCCTTGCTTGGGTTCTGTTGTTCTACTAATGCAGTCGCCCTTGCCCGAGCGGCAGCCAGACTTTCCAGGCAGGCTTCTTGTAACTGCGCGAGATCCTGGGCCGCCTCTGCAGAGGTCTCTCGAACAGGACCTCGCACTCGTTGACCATTTTTGCAAAGCCACGCACGCCACCTACCGTAATGTTGCTCGACTGGCATCTCTGGGCAAACGCGAGCAGCACATGCCACATGCAAATTACGGCACACGACACTTCGGCCGGCTTCCAATTCCGAGTCGCGCGGCCTTGTGACTGCACCCTACTGAGGCAGAACCAAGCAACGACGTCAAACGAATCTATGCAAAAATAACAGTAGACTTGTGAACATGAAGTTTTCGCATGAAATACCCTTGACGCGAAAGTGTTGCGGGACTCCCTCGCGGACATGATACTAAGACTTGCAATTCGCACTCCCTGACGGCTTTTCCGAAGCCGCGCACCCCATCCGCCATTTTATTTCTCAGCTGGCATCTGTGGGCAACGCACGAGCAACACTTACGAATTGCGCCATCAGACACTTCGGCCGGCTTCCCATTCCGAGTCGCACGACCTCGTCACTGCACCAAAGGCACTAGGAAAAACACACGGCCGGCTTCCCATTCCGAGTCGTGCGACCTCGTCACTGCACCAAAGGCACTAGGAAAAACGCACGGCCGGCTTCCCATTCCGAGTCGCGCGACCTCGTCACTGCACCAAAGACACTAATTAGGAAAAACACACCCGTCAGTTCCGACGTAGCAAGCCGGCCAACTCCGTGTGTCCTCGCACGAGAGCGTGCGCATACGGCGTGTGGTTGCCGATGTGAAGAAGATTGGCGTCAGCGCCGGCACGCAGCAGCAACCTGGCGACCTCAATGCAACCACTGGAGGCCGCCAAATGCAAAGCCGTCTCGTGGTCGTCGCCGGTGGGGTCCGTGTGAGCACGTCCCGGGAGCAGCAAGCGCACGACCTCGGTATTAGCATAACCACACGCCATGGTCAATGCCCTCATGCCACTGTAGTCTTCCAAGATTCACGCACGCCGCCCGAGCGCCAAGGGAGCGCCCAAGCCTCTCATCGTTCCCAAAGCTGGCGTGCTGCAACCCAAAGCGGCTCTTCGGAACCGTGCGAAACACCGGTGCAGCTGGCTGTCATCCAGTGGACTCGGGTTGCGCGCAAGGCTATCGAGTCCTTCGGGGACGACCCCCTTTGGCAGATCCAGCTGAAGCATGATGGCAAGCCCACCGTATCCATGTAGTTGATCCGCCATTTCGGACACTACTTGACCGTCCTCCAAGAATCCGACGAAACCATCCCAGGGAGCATTGCAGAGCTTTGTGAAAATGCGGGCATCGCGCTCCAGCTTGGCGGTGGCACGGTGCAATGGCTTGCTGCGTGGTACGTGGAAGGAACGCCTGAGGCGCTTCAAAATGCCTTGCGTCTCATCCTCGGCTTCATCCATTATCGCTGGACGGCCACGGCACCCGGAGAACGTGGTTTCCCTGGGAATTTGAGAACCCGTGCTGGTACGCAACTTGGCTCTATCCCCTTGGTCCCCTGCTGGCAACCAGATTCTCACGTTCCAGGTCGAGTTCAACGAGAGCGATGGCCTGACGGGCGTGCTGGCAGGCGCTACATTGCCGCTACATGGCCGTTTCGCAAGGAGCTCGAAGAGAATGGCGTCTATGGCGCTCGCGTCGAGCAGGATGCCTCCTATGTCCGCGTCCTGCCGTCCATCGATATTGCCACAAAGAGCGGTCGCGACTGGATCTTACAGAAGTTCGTCCGCGAAATCCTCTGCGACACCGTCATGCACTTGGTGGTGGCTACACCGCCCCTACCAGAAACCACGGGGGCGGAGTTCTTGCAGATCCTGGTCGCCCAGTCGCAAGTATACACCGAGATCTGCGTGTGTGTGTGTGTGTTGTGAGATCACACATCACAGGGGTTACGATTTGTTACGGGCATCGGCGTGTATATGTTGTGAGATCACATATCACAGGGGCATCGGCGTGTATATGTTGTGAGATCACACATCACAGGGGGTATGATTTGTTACGGGCATCGGCGTGTGTATGTTGTGAGATCACACATCACAGGGGGTGCGATTTGTTGTGGGCATCGGTGTGTGTATGTTGTGAGATCACACTCATCACAGGGCGTACGATTTGTTATCGGGCATCGGCGTGCGTATGTTGTGAGATTACACATCGCAGGGGGCACGACGGGTACGATTTGTTATTGGCATCGGCGTGTGGTACGATTTGTTACGGGCATCGGCGTATGTATGTTGTGAGATCACACATCATAGGGGGTACGATTTGTTACGGGCATCGGCCTGTATATGTTGGCGTTCTTGATATATGACAGGTCATCAGGTGTTCGCAAGTTACGATGAGTCTCAGATAACGAGATACGAGGGGTGCAGAAATTGATGAAGCGAGGTCGCGCAAGACATAATAAGTCATGATATTATGTCAGTGAATATTCATCAAATCTAAAATTTCAGGCTATATAGAATACTCCGAAATTTAAGATCAGACCGAATCGAAGGAAAGTGCTATATATTCTCAAGTTGAAATGAACCTAGATGAGTTGGTGATACTAATTCATTTTCTGATTTATATATTCCACTTATTCGAACGAAATAGGAGGTTGAGAATTCATTTATTACATTATGGTTTAAATTTTAATTCACTTGAATCTCATTATTATTTAGAGGATTTTTGAAATTCTTTAATATATTCAATACTTTCTATATTTTCGTCAAATAATAGATATATATGAATTTATGGGATTTATAGATATATAAATTTATTGGATATATTTTTCTATTATTATGATTTTAACTAATATAGGAAAACGATATATTTCCAAAACTTTGAATATAGATTTTATTTCCTTTTTCTACAAGATTTTGATTGCTAGATGAAATATTTATAGGCTTTGTATTCTCTGATGAACGGTATCTTGCTGGTTGCATCCGTAATTCTGGGCGCACCCCTACCTCTCTATAATTTGGTCCTTCTCCGCATTTCCTCCTGAAAGCCTCTTGCATGGTTGTCTCGCGTGGTTACAATCTTGGAAATTTTTAGTGTCGCGAGCGCTTCTCTCTCCCGGTAATAAAATGCCGAAGATTTTGGTAGCTTTTGAAATCTCGTGAAATTAAAATCTTTTCAATTTTGATAATTCTAGGAATCATTCAACGGATTCTCTAATGTTATGCTTGTTGAATGAAAGCAAGTATCAGTCGCATGTCAGGGTTAGTGTCTGGTTCCGGCCTGGTTCGTGTCTGAGTTCGTGTCTGGTCGCGTCTGGTTCGTGTCTGGGTTCGTGTCCGATTCGTGATTGGTTCGTATCAGGGTTGGTATTTGGTACACGTCTGGGTTCGCGCCTGGTTCGTATCCGGTTCATGTCCGGTTCGTGTCCGGCTCATGTTCGGTTCGTGTCCGGTTCGTGTCCGATTCGTGTCTGGGTTCGTTTCTAGTTCACGTCTGGGTTCGTGTCCGGTTCGTGTCTAGTTCATTTCCGGCTTCGCGTCCCATACGCGATTGGGTTCGTGTCCGGTTCTTATCCAGTTCCCGTTTGGTTCGTGGTTGGTTCGTGTCTAGTAAGCATCTGGTTCCTATTTGGTTCGGGTCTAAGTTCGTGTTTAGTTCGTGTTTGGTTCGTGTTCGGTCGGGTTTGGTTTGTGTCTAATTCTATAGTAGAGTAGTGTCGTGTTCGTGTCTAGTCAATGTCGGGTTCGTATTTATTCATTTCTGGGTTCGTGAATTGGTATCTGGGTTCGTATCTAGCGCGCATTTGCATTCGTCTCTTATTTATCTAAGTCGTGGCTCGTATCTAGGTCGTATTTAATTCGTAATTCAGATTTAGAAAAATAGGTCTAGAAAAAATAGATTTCAAAAGATAGGTCTCATAAGATAGATTTAGAAAGATAAATCTGCAAGGATAGATATAGAAAGATAAGTTTGCAAAGAGAAATTTAGAAGGTCAAAATAAGCCTCATAGATATTTACGAAAAATTAGCCAATATAGAATTAATCTACTAAATTATATAAATATACTATTTTAAAAAATTAAATGAATATATAGAATATAGTAAATCAATAACAAATATTTATAGAAAATAATAGAAGAAAAAAATCATATTCCGAAATATTTATCTTCTAATTTAATAAAAAATATAATAAAATATCTATACTAATAATATCATTTTTTAATAGTTTAAATATTAGAATACAAATACTAATATTTTCTAACGATTATTAAAATTATTATTAAAAAATATAACACTAATAATTATAGTAATTTAGCAAACAAAATACAAATTCCTCAATATGTGAATCTTGAAAAGTTGAAAGAAATAAAACAAGATTTAAAAAATATATTTGACAGCAATGAAATAATAAAGCCTGGTTAAGTATATATGGTAAAGCCTTATTTCTAAATGACTCAGAAAATTTTATATTATAAGCGGAAGAGGAAGAAATGGTAAGAGACGATTAATAATATTTTTAAAAGAAGCATTGGAAATATTTTATTCAAACAGAAAAAGTTTTTAACTGGTAAGCAAAAGAGACTAGCAAAGACCCAACATTAGCACAAAGCAAGGGTCCATGTCGTTGCAACAGATACATGCTCTTGTATTCTGCCGGATATGTTGAAGGATTTTGGCCATGTCGCTGCTAGGAGGACTCACACGGTACCACAACCGGGCACAGTCAATGTCCATACGTGCTGTGCCAATGTTTTCATAAGTTGTCAAAAATTGCACGGACAAGGTGGCATTGACAGCACCTTCCAAGTTGCCGAACGTGAGGTTGAAGTGCAATCTTTCGCCAGGAACAGTTGTAATCCAGCCCCACTTTGCAGGAGCGTCGTACCCAATAGCCCAGTGCCGGTTTGGGCTGCGTCGAGGTGTGCCAGGCGCGACCTGGTCAGCAGCAACATACTGTGACTGCGGTCTGACCCAAAAGCTTGTTTGATCCAAATACTTCATGTTCAATGGCGCGACTGCCCATCTGTCAAGTTGCAAATCAATGTGCTTTCTTACAGGGTGGAGAGCAAGTTGAGAGGCGTAGCGAATCGACGAATTACACCCCATCTGTTTCAAGTGGGCGTTAAGCCAATATGACAACATGTCAGCATAATATGCATGTGCATCCCAGGGTGGGCGATCCAGGCCATTGAATAGTGGTTTGCCAACGTTTCCAGCTGCACGCTTCTCCAAGGGCCATCTGCGACATTTCTGCTTCTGTTCAATAGAATCACGATCAACGTGGATGGCAAATAAAGTCGGTACACTCGAATGAAAAGCTCGAGGTTATCCCATCCGTTTTGACTAAAGTCCAGAATGAGCATGTCCGGCACGCGCACATTGGGATGCAGTTTTGCATTTCTACCATCTGCCGCACCATGTCAAATGAGGCGCACTCCACGTTGCTTCCGCCTCTTCCCTGGTGGTCCAACTCAACAAGACCAGGAAAAGCTTCGTGCAGTTTGGAGACGAATTTGGATGCCCATGAACAGTGTTTTTTGTCGCAAGCTTTGCTGCCAACTAATGGGTGCTTGGGACAGCAATCAGTTCCTAGTGTCATGCCCCATACACCTTGTCCGTTCAGGACTCGTCGTAAAATTGCCTGCAGCGGCAAGCAGCGTCTGGCTATCTGGTTAGATACACTGGCATTCCAAACTGCTGCCGGCAACACTGGCAGAGACTGGAAATCGTGTGGCATCCATACTCCTTCCAGTGTCCCGGAATCTTGCTTGTGGTTCGGTATGTGAGGCAGAGGAGACTTGCACGGCAAACCAGGCACACGCTGTACAAAATGGATTGCAGGACGCGGTTCCATCGAAGTCAGGTGCCAACTTGCAGCAACTATAAGCAAAATCACAAGGCACCACTTCCCAATAGAGACTTGTGCAAAACCTGCCTTGTGCGGCATCAGCATGGCAGGCATGCAGAATGGACTAGCATTTGTGTTTTGTTCGGGAGCACTAAGGATCTAGCATGCCGAGCTATATGGAACATGAGCATGAAAATGACATATCGATCGGAGCCGTAAAGCTTCAGCCCAGGGTTCTTACTGCAGCAAGCTTGATGAACATCAAAGTTCGATGGATAAGCAACACAGAAATGATGCACCTCATGGACGTCAAGCAAACGTTGCTGAGCCCAAGGATGCGGTTTCCCTTGACAACCTTTTGCGCAAACAGCATGCGATTCTCAGCCCAGCTTGCGAGATCATGTCTCCAACAAAGTCTTGAGCTGTTCATTCAGCCTGAGCCCGACGTCTTTGATTCGGCGGCAGTTACAAGTGAACTAACTCTTTCCCAGAGATGCAATGGGAAATGCAAACCAATGCCAACCCTTTGCTTCTTGATGTCCGTCAGAACCGGCAGTGAGCCTGAAGCCGGCCCCAAGCAGCAGCCAACAGTCTGTGCACCTGATCCCATTTGTGCGTCCTGCAGGTATTGTCTGTGAACTGTTTTGAGAATGCCAACATATCCCACCCTCAAGATCCGACATCCGTTTCATTGACCCTAACTCCGATAAACTGAGCTATACTGTGGGGCCTACACAGCCGGCGGGAACATGACCGACAGCCATACAGAGATCGCCAAGCTAACGATCAACGCCCGCATGTTGCAGAACCCTGAGTCTTCTGCCTTCGAATGCATCTGACTTCACATGAAAATTGACGTAGGCAGGGGATGAGCAAGCGATCGCGAGCCATCCAGGAAGAGCAGCAGCAGTGCTTGGCACTTGGAAGGTTTCAGTTTGGAAGTGCCATCCAGGCGATGCCTGAGCTGCTGGCCAATGTGTCTTGGGTTGTCATTATGACATCGTTGTGAACAGGCTCTGCAAAATTATGAGGCCAAGAAGCTCAGCTTTGCTTGGAGCGTTCCGCCACAGCTCAGGGCGAAGCCACCTTCCACCTGCAAGGCTTCCAGTTTCACAGATATCTGCACACCGACACCGACGGACCGACCGCGGACATGCAGACCGGTGACAAATCCCCGTTCAGTGAGCCAGCCAGACAGCAGCGAACAGGAGCGTGAAGTCTGTCGGCACAGGAAACCCAGACACGGTGCCTCTGGGGCTCAATTCGCTCCTGCCCGGACAACGCCTCGGCCGCCGCCACATCTGCGAGGCGAACCACCACTGCCTTTGCCAGCCGCCTAAGCAATGGCCGGAAACATTCAGTCCCAAGAGACGTAGGCGGCTTCCAGGTAATGTCTATGGATGCTGGGAAGGTCAGGATGAAAGTGCGGACACCAGATTTGCCTGCTTCTTGGACTTAACTTGGCGAACAACAGCGGTACCTGGGGTGCTTCGTCTTTCAACTTGCAACAAGCTCTGCCTGAGCTGCATTTGCATGATCTCCACGCAGAAGCGGACATGCACAGCGTGCTTGTTTTCCATCATCTCTGCCATCCTCATCTCCATGCGTTGCCGCGTAGTGTGAGGACATGATAGTCACCGAAGTGTCACTTTCTGCCAGAGCATTTCTCCACCACTGAGAAAGGAAAATGGCAGTACTTTAGTGCAGCCGTGGCCGAACCAATGTGCCTCGGTATCTTTGCGGGAAGACGTCCTGAAAAACTCAGGAAACTACCAGCTCTTTGTTGAACATGGTTCAATTTGCGCCGTGGGTGTCACGGCGCAAAGAGTTTGCCGGATATCACAACCTGCGTGCGGCACTGGAGGCACGTCTCCAGAGCAACGCGCCACTGAAGCGCTGACATAAACAAAGTGTGACAGTAAGGGGCAGTGCCGGGTGCCTGGTCTTCAGGGACTCTGAGGCACTGGGTTGCTGGGTGGTGCAACAAGGGAGACAAGGGCCTGCTGATATCAGCTGTATCACCGGTCACGGTCTTGCAGTAGTAGTACCGAAGCCAAGACTTGATCTGCCTCAATTAGTCTCAGTTTGCTTGAAGGTAGCACCAGAGGGCTTGTGCGAAGGCGAAACCACACCGCATCGCCTTGAAAGTGGGTCCCTTCAGTCAGTGCCAACTGGCGATCCAACAAACATGATGTCGTTTAGGTATTGCAGCAGCGTGCCAATAACTGTGCAAGAGTTGATCGGTTCGTGGTACACTGAGCCCCTCAATCTGCACTGAGCCCTGCTGCCGAGGGCCTGGCCTGTCCGTTCGGTCCGAGAGGCTGAGGGACACCGTCTGGCGCAAGAGCGAATGAGACGGACTCAAACATTATACGATTATACGGGAATTATACGGTTTTGGGGGTTCGGGGTCTTGGGGCTTAGGACCCCTCGACATAATTTTGCTGCTTCTTCTGCACTCAACACAGCGCAGCATGTTGACCCAGGAAGTGCTAGGTACAGAAGAACCCGGCTACTGACTAGTGGATCAGGGACCTTAGCAAATCTTCAATGAAGGTGGCCTAAATCCGGGGTGAGGCGATCTCGGGGATTCAAAGCAAAACTAGCATGCATGAGCACACTTGGGAAGTCCAGCCAGGCAGGCAGCAGAGTTGACGACTTCGGATGTCCAGGGAAGCGGCAGTCGCAGGATCTGGTTGAATGCTGGATGCCTCCACACTCGTTGCAGTCTGCTGCCAAGGGCTAGCAGTTGGCTTATTCAGCAGCCCTCCAAGGATTTCGGCTTCCATGCCGAGCTGCGTTGCGCTGAGCTCGGCGACTGCTTCCTCCACACGTGGGAGCTGCAACCCAGAGTCTGGGAATACGATGCAGCAATGCAGCTCAGCAGTGGCAGCAGTGGCAGTCGATATGGTCGCAGCTTGAATGCAATCTGCCTTCTTTGCACGGGCATAGCTCTGTGGGGAGTCCTGCATGAGGCGCTCAATACGTAACAGATGAAACAGAAGCGGTGCAACCGAAGATAGGCAATACCTGAGACAGCATGTCGTGCAGTCTTGTGCAATGGCGAGGCTTACAGCTCGGAGCTCCAGACCTGCATCAAGTCTGAAGAATGTCCAACATGACACTGTGAAGAAGTCCGACGAATGTGAGTGGGCAGGCTACATAGAGCAAACCACCTGTCCAAGTGGTCACAGACATCGCTGCTCATCCTTGCCTGTGACCTCCGAGATTTGGTTGATCGGAGTGTGGGCTCTGTGCAGCCTGGCGCGAAGCGGCGCTGCCGTCGAGACCAGAGGGAAACAACAGTTTGCTTCCGTTTGCAAACACAGCCTTGCAATCCACTGAGCAATGGCACTGCTCAAGGCTGACAAACAGTCTCCGACTGAACCTCCGTGCGATGTCGGCAACCTCGACTGCGACGGGTTTGATGTTGCTGGGCCTTGGCATCACGATTCTGAGCATGAGTCACGAAGTACAGTAAAACCTAAAGCACACTGCCACATGAAGCCTTGTTATCTTCAGCCCTTGTGCTTGGGATGCCGCGGCAGGCTTTTTCTGCTTGTGAGCACAGCATTGACCGTGCTTACCTCCACTTGCACAACCTCGGTGGCTGGCATGAGACGACGTTTCCTGAAGACCCGTGACATCCAAGGCCCGCGACGAAAGGAGGCTTGTAGGACTTGGGCCTGGCAAGGGCACAGCCAGCGCCGACACGTCGGATGCAAAGTTGCAGGTCATGAAGCTGGCCAGAAAGGCAGATCCGTGATACCTGCGCCCAGTGTCAAGCAGCATTAGAACATCGAATCCTTGATGGCTCCAAATTTGTAACACTTCGACAGTCTCAAACAAGCCATAGATCAAGAAGCTGTCCCATTTCAAGGCAATGGATCACTGAAGCGCAACCACATGCCTGAGTGCCACAGTCAACAAAAGACTCAAGGCAAAATTATGCCAGTAAGCCACCACATACTAACTGTGGCAGGCTGCAGAGGTTTGATGCCTCCGAGAATCAAGGTCACGTTGCAGCTGTGTGTGGGTGGGATTGCCACCGGAAGAGACTACTCAAACGTCTCATGTCAAAAAACACCTGAAGCATTGTGACCAGCTGCTCCTGCCCAAAGGGTCATCCATACGCTTACACACACACACACAAAAAAAAAGGAGCTAACACCTGACCCCACGCTGTGCCTAACAGCTTCACGGCCAGGACCAACTGCGAAGGTCCCCTTCGCAGTGTCCCCAAAAGGGATGCCGCCGAAATGGGGAAACTGTGCATTCATGTCCCAAACGCACTTGGTTGCACCTCTCGGACTTAATTGAGTTCCGGCACCTCGCCACGGCCGCAGGGATATCAGGTGGAGCCGATGGAGAGAGTTCAAACCTGGGTCGGCATACGTCGGCGATCATTCGTGCCTCCGCTAGCAACGGTTCGCTCGTCGAAACTGCGCCCCGGGCCACCGCGAGGAGATCTGCAAAGTGCCGGCTGGCCGCCCCCTCGGCGACGTCTCTGCCCTCTCTACAAAGCGGAGCATCGCCCTCACTTCTGTGATCTACGCCTGTCTGGCTGTGGCCGTGCCGAGGCAGCAGCTCCAGGTTGAGTGAGAAGTCAGTGTCGCAAGGCTTCCGAAGCATGAGCGGCTCCAGGTCGATCTGCCCGCACAGGCCGTTTAAAGTTTACTCTCGCGGAGATCCGAACGCGACGTGGGCGAACATGTCGCCGGTCAGTTATGCCACGGGCCCGCGACACTGATCCGATGAGGTCATCACGAGAATAAGTGTCCTGCAAGCCCGATGCGATTGGATGCGATTGGTACGATCAGAGCGTGCTGCTGCAAAAGGTGAAATTTGAATATATTCAGAAAGATAAGAGCCCTAGGGCCGCGGCCTTTGCACGAAACTCCGTGCGATGGAAATCTATTCGGACGAAAAATGGCCATCGGCACGGCGCATCCTTGTCGTAAACAAAGATGTTCATCTTCTGGCCCCTGTCGTACACCAAGAAGTCTTGCACGTTTCCGTGCTCCCAGACCTTTAATTCTTGGTGCCACCAGCGCCGAAGGAAAACAGGGCTTCTGCTACGAAGGCTGCTGCAGCTTGAGGCCGCAGCAGGGTTCAAGGACTTCTCGACGACGGAGGACTGCCAACGCTGCTGCCCCACCTGACAACCGAAAACGGTGCACACAGGCCACTTACCGGCTGGGTCCGGTAAGAAGCCAAACTACAAGGAACTCAGGCTGAAACGAGAGTTGGAAATGCGAGCTTACAGGCTTCCCCGAAGCTTTTGATCTCGACGCGTTCGGAAATTCTAAACTCAATAGCACACTTAGCTCCGTGCCTCAATGACAACGAAAGGGTCCTGCAGTACTCCAACGTCAGCCTGGTCTGTTGAAGCACTGTCCCATCCTTCCCCGACTCTCCCCGGTCCGAAGAGGGTCGCATGCCAAAATCGGCGGCCACAAGGTCTGTGCCCTTCCTCTCAGTTGCACGACTTGGGTTTTGATATGTTGTGATGGCGAAACACGTCTAGCCCGTATCAAAAAACGAAGTGAGAACGCTATGAGAACATGCTGCGAGATCTGGATCCTGAGCTCTATCTCCTGCATCCCTCGACCAGCGAAGTCTTCAGTCACACAGACACAGAACGGGGATCCTCACGAGGATTCGCAGAATGCCCACGGGAGGTGGGAAGCTGAGATCCGCCTGAGAAAGCACTCGGAACTCTCTCAAGCTCCAAAGCCACAGCGCGGTGTGGCCGGGCAGCAAGCGTGCCTGATCGGTGTCATCGTCCTTCGTCAGCACGGACATGAAAGTTAGGACAGCATCTTCTTTCCCATAACCAATAACAGGATGCAGTTCTGCGGCACGACGTATGGTGAGGCGACATCAACATTAAGACCACGAAACGTCGGAGATCCGCAAATCCTAAACAGTTTCGAGGTTACCCATATAATAACAAGAAGCGTAGTGGCGGGGTGTCAGGCGTAGTTTAGTGAGGTCCTCGTTCAGGTCGACGGCGATCCGTGCTGGCAGAACGACCTGAGAAAGAAAGCTCCTTTGGTGTACCATGCCATGCCATGCCCACGCACGCGCGCAACCACTTGTGCGCCCGCCCCACACACACACACACACACACACACACACACGCACGCACGCACGCACGCACGCACGCACGCACGCAC
>BGNK01004138.1:0-11990 GCA_003297005.1 Symbiodinium sp. clade A Y106
CTGTCACAGATAGGGGGCCTGAGCCCCTGCATCTTCTGCAGCTGTCATTTTCGTTGATGATGACGATGACGATGGGTTGAGGCGCCAGGTGGTTGGTAGGGGGGGGGCGTGGCTAGTAGTAGTAGTAGTAGTCGTAGTGGTAGTGGTAGTGGTAGCAGCAGCAGCAGCAGGAGTAGTAGTAGTAGTAGTAGCAGCAGCAGCAGTGTTAGTAGTAGTGCTGCTACTGCTATTGGTATTGCTGCTACTACTACTACTACTCCTGGTGCTCATGGTACTGGTACTGGTAATGTCCTACTGCTGTTGCTTTATTAACTTCTGGTCGCCTGTGGAATGTGCAGCCCTTTTGTTAGCTGAGGATGTGGTACAGCCTTCTTGTGAACGATATGTGTCCGCCGCCGCAAGAGGACCAGCGTATGTGTCGGATGTGCCGGAAATAGCAAGATGGGTTTAGGGTGAAAACGTCAGGTCGAGTGTGTTTAGAAGGCAGAGGGTTTGGGTTTAAAGTTTAAAGATGTACCTCTGGCGAGAGTTCAGCTGGAGGGACGTGGGTCTTGCAGCTAGGGGATATTGCCGAGGACCTCAACAAGGTGATCTCCCACCGCTGGACCTTCCAAGGTGCGGCCCTTGTATTTAGATTCTTTATGGTTGAGCACGATTGAGTTTGCAAGACAGCAGCATGAGCAACACCACTCGGCAAGAAAACACAACGAAGATGACATGTGTTTGAGAACAGTGGGGTTTAGCTCATTTGGTTCTACACATCGCATTCTGAGAGCATGCAAACTTTCAGGCCACACCATGTGGGGTATCTGCATCCTGACACACACACACACTCACACATGTTTATGCGTGCATGTATGCTGGTAGTAAAATGTCGCCACACCTGGCTTCTCCTTCTGAGTTTCTGCCGAGGCGCTCTGGAGCTCGCTGCGCAGCCTCGACTCGCTTGGCCGAGGGCTTCCTATAACCGTACGTACCCGTTACCCGCGCGTGCTGCCTGTGCTCTGCTTGCAAGGACAAGTGCGCAGGCCAATGTGTTTGTATGTCCCAGGACACGTACGTAGCCTCGAATTAGATCGAGGCTGAGCCTGCAGTTGGAGACATGCACGTATGCATGCGTGCTCTTGCCTTTGACAGAACCATTGCAGTGAACGACTGTACGGCTGTAACGCAAGATGGCTCGTTCAACATCACGTGGCCAGGCAGGGCAAGAGCATCTGCTACTTTATTCTGTGCCGCTCCCAAGGCCCAAGGCATGTGCAGCACTGCCTCCGACCCACAGCAAAGAGTGAACCATGCCACCCAGCTGAGGTGCCTGCTGGAGATCCAGAGGAACATTCAGATGGATCAGGATGCTCGGGAAAGGGCAGAGGTTGGGTAGGCACCGTTTGTAGCGTCACTGGGGGGAAGAGTGCTGCTTTGGGCTGCGCGAGCGCAGGGCTATACGAGGCCCGTCTCAGAGTTCTCAGAACGGATTGTTTCAGATACTTGCAAAGCAATGTTGACTCTGAAGAGAGACTACTGTAGACATCGAACGAGGTGGGTCGACGATGTGAAAGGTGCAAGCTACTGTATGCACTTATGGACCCGGAAACGACTCGGAACTCAGTCCCGTCTCCGCAAGGAAGACGAAGCCTTGCACCCCAGCCTCTTGGACGCGTGCTGCCGGCTCGTCGCCGACGTGCAGTCAAGGGGGGAACGAGCCTGAAAGCAGTTTAAGCTCAGCTTGGAGTATGGCTCTGTTATGAAGGTAGTATGGTAACCATGACAAGGTGATGACGATGGCGACCAGGATGACGATGGTGATGATTTTCGAGAGCTCAATTGTTTTCTGATAAGGATGGTGATGGTAACCATAGAAATAAAAATAGCACTAAACATACTGATTGCAGTAGCAGCGCTACTACTACTGCTACTACTACTCCTACTACTACTACTACGACTACTACTACTACTACTACTACCACTACCACTACCACTACCACTACCACTACCACTACCACTAGCACTAGCACTAGCACTAGCACAGCACTACCACTACCACTACCACTACCACTACCACTACTACTAACTACTACTATTACTACTATTACTACTACTATTACTACTACTATTACTACTACTACTACTACTACTACTACCACCACTACTACTCCTACTCCTGCTCCTGCTCCTGCCCCTGCTACTACTACTACTACGACGACGACGACGACTACCAGTACTACTGCTATCATTAAGAATACAAACAACAATGGTGACCATAAGAGTAAGAATAACAACACTAATCATAATGATAATACCAGTAGTCGTGTCGTGGTTGTAGTCGTCGTAGCAGTATAGTAGTTACCATGACATAAACACTGGGAGCAACACGCAGTAGAATAGCAATAACAACAGTAACAACAGCATTGATGACCATAGAAATAGAAACATTAGTAGCACTGAAAAGAATGCGGATACTCAGAATGAGATAACTATCAAGAAGAAGATGAGGATGATTATCATCATGTTGATGGTTGTTATGACCATGATGACCATGACGATAAGCTGGATGATTATTGAACGTGGTGAGGTGCAGAGGCTGATGGCTGGTGCTGCTGGTAGTAATGGTGGGTGCTCGTCTCAAATGCATGCTTAGCATTTCCCTCTTGACCTGCCAGGTGCAAGACCTTCGTGAGATGCCAGTGCCGTGAAGGAAAAATGGGGGAGATGTACCAGGCATCCTTCCCGTCGTGCGCTCTGTACTATCCCCAGGAGAAGAGATCCCTTATGAAATAGAAAAAAGATGATGAAGGCAACAACTAATCCAGATAAGATTGGTATGTGTTTAAGTGACAGTAACGAAAGTATAGTCATGCAGGGTGTTGTCCTTTCAAGTTAGAGATCTAAAGAAATTGGGACCCGAAGCGCATGATTCGAAAGACTGAAGTTAGTTGATTGAGAGAGCTTAAAGAATGAACGTACCCAATTCCATCAAAGACTGGTGTCCCGAAGGGGAGCCCTGGTTTATTCACCACAACACCATTTGGAACGGTTTAGAAAGACCCAGAGCAACAGGCTCTCCATCTAATTCCTGTTCTTTTGTGATGAAACATAAGCAAGGGATGGAAACCAAGAAAGATGAGTAAAGGAGATGGGAACTTGTGGTTGCTTCCTTGAGAAAACCGGTAGAAGATCATTCTGGGACTTCCTGCAATGGACAATCGTGCCAGTGACAGCGAAATTGGACGGTTTCGCAGTTTCTTGACGAGATTGCTCGCAGGTCCTCACCCACTTCATAAGCAACTCCTTGATCTTCTTCGAATGGGAGAGGCGGGGACGTTTGAGAGCAAACGCCTGAGCATCTTGCTAGTGCCGCTTTCAGCTAGCAATGTGCTGAGGTTTCTGAACGATATCTTCCAAGATTCGCGGGCCCACCAAGAGGCCCGGAAGGAGCGGGCTTGGATGAAAGCTAATGGAACCGTGTGTTGTTGTGTTTATTTTTCTTGTTTTTGGCTTTGTGGCTTCTGGTCTTTTCTGGCTTTCTTACGTGGCATTCCGGCTTCTGGGCTTTCCTTCTGCCACGGGATCCTCTCCCATCCTTGGACTTATAGTGGCCACGCTAGTGCTGAGGCCCGGTTGTTGGCACGAAAGACGGTGCACGTGACACCATCACGCCTCGCCAAGCCATTCTCCTGGAGCCGATGGCCATGTGCAGCCAACATCTTCTGCCATTTCCCCAGGCACCTCCCCAACTGGTGAGGAAACCGTGGGAGACTGAGCCAGAGGAAGAATCTAAGGAGCTGGGCCAGCAGACTAGCATGGATGTGCAACCGCAGAGTTCCAAAGTTCCTCGCTTCATCGTGAGCACTTGGTGAGCACTTTCTCCTGGCTCGCCTGGATGTCCCGCAGCGCAGTGGCGACTTGAAAACTCCACAGCAGTGATCAAAACCCGCAGGGATTCTGCCTGTGCATGCAGAGCAGGTCCGCTTCAGATGACTGGCTCAGTCCACTAGCAGTGCCGGCTGCCCTGAGTGAGTGTTGGGGCAGCCGCAGTGCCTCTCCGTTTGGAGAAGGAGCGAGGACAATGTTTCCCCGGCTTGCAGCCTGTAGGTATTTGGTGAAGTGGGTATTGCTAGAGGTCCCATGCCCACCTGTTTCACCCGAACTAGGCAACCTCTTTCGCATGTGGAGCAGAACAAGACCCTGCAAGTATAAATTCGCCGTCGCAACCCAAAACAAGATCTTGCAAATAGGAATTCCCAAATAGCTTGAAGCAGAACAAGATTCTGCAAGTTGGAAATCCCCAACAGCTGAATGCAGAACACGACCCAACAAATTCAACTCCCGAATATCTTGACTCAAGACAGAACCCGCAAATTGCAAACTCCCCATAGCCTGACGAAACACAAAAGCTTGCAAGTTGCAATTACCCAATCACTGAGCGCAAGTAGCGCGCGGGAACGAGAAAACAAATCAGAAAACAGCAAAATCTTTTAATCAATTCCGGACCGAAGCTAGTTGAGCCACTTCTTTGTGCCAGCGCTTCCTGGTGATGCACCTCGAGCAAGTCTGGACAAGATACAAGAGGTTGGGCGAGTTCTGTTGGCTGCCTTCTTGTGACATCTCCAGATCACGATACATGTTGTTTGTACATCATGGCACCGGCATAGCAAAGCCCTGTGTGGGCATCTTGTGCAGGTTGAAAGAGATCCTTGAGACCATGTTCGACTACCTCGATGCAAACTTTATCTGGCGCCATCGCCTCCCCAAAGTGCGCCCTGCCAGTTTAGGGACTGCAGAGGAGACGACGACAATACCACCCGAAAAGATCAGCAACAGTAGCAGACAGCTGCGACTTCCTCCACTGCAGTGACGACGGTGACGACCATTGACTACGATGCTTCTACCTCTACAGCTGGCATGATTCTTCCTGCAGCCTGGGAAGTGTTTTTGTCTAGCAAGGTCCGGGTCTTTCTCTACTTTCGGTGCTTGGTTTCTTACGACCAAGAGTTACTGCTATAGAGCAGCAAGCCAGCATTACAGATGAAGTCAGCAGTGATGCGAAGAGCAGGAGAGGCACCCTTAATATAGTATATTCTTGTATAACATACTACTTTATAGTATAATATACAAAGAGTATAGTATAATATAATATAGTACAAGATCATATAGTATAGTTTTATATATGAATGATGCTCGGACTGCGGCGCGGCTTTCGAAGGCCCGAGATCTGCTTAGATGCCGAGGTCGGTGAGTTGGTCAGAGATCATATGCGGAGGCCGGACACTTTCACTTTCTGGGGCATTGCATTTTGTGTTCCATCTGGCTCACTTCGCGCGTCGATGTTAAAGTCGTCGTTTGTAGCGCATGATTTTCCTGTTCATTGAGCTGACCGTTGTTGCTAGCTTCATGTGCACATGATGTATTCAAGTCTGATGTCCACGATGACTGCGCTTGTGGCTCTGAGTTTGGCTCTGGTTTTCGGCATGTCCACTTTGATCGCATTCCATCTCGTTGAACTTCCCCAAACGGCGTAAGCACATACTTGGACTTTCAAGTCGGGGTCCTGCCACAGCTCCGTGTGTATTCTGGGTTTGTTTCAGGAATGTCGCAGCTTGACAAAATTCGAAATCATGCACCGCAATCCCGTGTGTGTCCGCCTCCCAAAATCTTCACAACGCCTGCCCATGCCTGGCTGCACAACTACTATAGCTACTGTAGTATACGATAGTACTATAGTATAATTACTATAGTACTATAGTACTAAAGTATACCATAGAACTTTAGAGGTCTGCATCGTCAGTACTCAGATGTCCCCATGGAAGGCGATGCTTCGCATCCGCGCTGATCGCCAAAAACGAGCTCTTCTCTTCGGCACAGGCATTTTGGGTTTTAGGTTTTAGGTGGGGAGTTTATGAGGGTTTCAGGGGGGTTTTGGGGCGGTTTTTCTGGCTCTAGGCCGGGCGAGATGAGACGCTGAAGCAAGTGAAGTTCACGATGGGATTTGTCACGTAGCGACGTAGTCGGTGAGAGCCCGTGGCAGGGCTCTCACAAGAAATTCTTCTCAAACCGGGCGCTGGAAGCCAGAAGAATGCGGAAAGCCCAGTCGGCTCTATACAACCAACCGTCTTCAGCAGCACTTTGCTCGCGTTGCTTTAGACTTTAGGTTTCAGAACGTTGCTTGCAGCGTACCGCGCAGAGCAAGCGCCAAACGCGCGACGAAGCCTCGCAGTCTTCCTGCTCGCAAAATGCGGAGCATCCTGCATCATGGCTATTCACAGCGGACAAAGAGGGAAGTTTGTAGACTAGAGGACTTCTCTGATCCGTGCGCGCCGGGGGCACCCGCTTGGGGACTGCCGAATGGCAAGTCGAGTGCCGGGTGGGGCCTTATGGGGCAGAGCCCCTTTGCTTAGCGAAAGCATGGCGGCAGGAAATCGAATGCATTGGCTTCAGTCTTGCTGTGTTATGCGGGCGCCAGTTGCGGAAGCTGAGGTCTTGGGGCTTGAGCTGTGGGGCTCGAGATAGGAACGTAATTTCCTGTCTTCAGTTCCTGATGATGTATCGATCTTCTGCCCTTCTAGGGCTTACCGTTTGGCTGGTGTCGGGGCTGGTGTTTTCAACAGCCACCGATGACGCCAGCTGTGCATCGAACGCTCCGCCTTCCGGACAGTCTCCATCCCTTCTGGCGGTGAAAGCAGAGACTCATTCGGTCGCCGGCCTTGCCGTCCTCGAAGATGCGAAGACGGTGAACTCTACGAATGCGAGCAATGCGTCTGCCAATGTGACGCTGGAAGGGCTGGTCAAGAACAACGTCGTGGACAACATGAACGAGATCAACGCAATGCCAAAGTTGGAGAACCGCAGCGATGAAATCAATGCAAGCAACATCACCGGAAACGGCACAAACAGCACGACGACAAATACGACCAACGGCACATCGGTCAACGGCACAAATAGGCCTCGACACGGTTTCGGAGAGCTGGCGGTCAACTTGGAGTTCATCACGCTGAAGTTGGCGCAGCTGGAGACCGTCGCGGAGCTGCAACAAGTCGAGATCCACAAGCTCCTCCAGAAGGTCGACGAGCAGGACCCGACCAGAGCCTCTTCAGGCATCTTTAGGCTTTAGGGAGGCACTTCTCGTGCCTCGCGGATCCTTCGCGCCTTCAGGACAAGGAGATCCAAAGTCTCAAGGCGCAGGCCGGCACAGCTCCCGGGCCGACACCAAGCTTTGCCCAGGAAGCGCAAGAGCATCGCGTGGAAGTGGCCACATCCGTTTTCAAGAAGGTGGTGCAGAAGCATCTGCACCAAAGGCAGAAGCGAGAGTTTGTGACGCCATTTTCAGGCCAGCTGCCGGCTGAAAGAGCAGTTGGTATGTTAACAGGTGTTTATGGGACGGGACGGGGAGGGGGGGGATGTTGGGAATCGTCTCAGGCAAAGCCACGCCTTCCTCGCCGAAACCTTCGACGCCTCGGGCCAAGGCGGCCAAGGGCCATGAGGCCATGATGCAGCGGTCATCAGCGCATGCTCGAGGCTCGCCAGACCTGTGCGATTCGCCCCCTTCTGCCTTGCCATCTTGCTTATATGTGTATGCGTGTGCGGCATGCTATGGCAGACAGATAGGATGGGGAAAGTATCACGCGGATGATGCTCATGATGCTTCCGCCCGGGCTCGCCGGGGCGCTGGCTTTGTGATCTTTTGCTTAGTGGGTTGGAAGGGCCCAGACACATAGAATGGGAACGGATGATGCTCATGATGCGTGCACCCCAGACGATTCATCCCAGACAGACCTTCTGCCTGAACGTCCGCCGGAGCCATGTCGCGCACCACAACTCGCAGTCCAAGTCGCAATTGTGCAAAACGCAGCCGTAAGCATAAACTGCTTGAGCTCGCACAGTATACTCTTTGTTGCATTCCACCAAACCTGTCTTCCAGCCCTGGTGCGATCTGTGTTCGAATGCGCACTATGTTTCAGACTACAAGTCCTACGGTCGTCGCTTGCCGCGCAATATGATCCAAATCCGAACTGGTGTTCAGATCCCTATAGACCTCAAGTTAGTTTAAAGATTACGACCCCAGAGACCCAGCAGAGCAAGTAGCAGAGACTAGCTTGAGAGGCTCCAACTTAGGTTGTTCAGAGGCCTTGTTGTTTCACATGCTAACGCGTGATATGACGCTATCTGGCTCAAGGAAAAAGAAAAGAGGGCACGAGCAGTGTAGATGCCCCGGTTTCTTAGAGCGTTGGCTGGGTAGTACTTTCCTCCCCTCTTGATTATGTTGGCGCGCATCTATGGTAATTCTGGAACTATCTGGATCTGCTGCCTGCTGAAAGCATATCTGACATGTTTCCGCATTTGTGCAAATACGAATTCCCACAAATCACAACTGTTTAGGTCCTCACGCCCTCGAATGACTTGTAAGCATTGGCATTCGCACAGAAGCTCCAAACATGATTCGTATTTGGAGCCTTAAATCCACATTGTGTAATGTTACGTGCATGACGACTACGAAGCCACGCTTTGTAGGCTCGTGTCGACTTAGTTCGAGTCCGTAGAGCAACCCTGAAAAAGTCTCCACTACATCCCGGCTCCCGGACTACAGACACAAGATGTCCGGTACAGAGATCCTGCAATCCCGGACATCCTTGCCAACGCACCCACACTGTCCAACTACTCAGATACTCATGCCCTTGGGACTAAGCTCTCTCTCTCTCCCTCCCTCCCTCCCTCCCCCTCTCCCTCTCTGTTAAATGACCCTATCCCAATGAGCCCCTAATGTTCACGATACACTTGTGAATGCAACAATGCCGAATGGCATTCGCTCAAGACTGGACGACTGTTTGCAGCACAAAGGAAACAGACTGTGGTGTGACTGGGGAAAGTGATTGATCTTGTTAGGTTGCTCTGGATTGTTTGGATTGTATAGTGGAATTTTGCATGGTAGCGGAGCTTCGGCTCTGAAACCAGGGAAGAAGTGAGAAAGAATGGACTTTGGAGCGAGAGGAATTGGTGGTGAGATCAAACTGTTTCCACCGCCACTGTACCATGGTGAATTGGACACGTGGGATGAATGGTCGTGGCAGCTGAAGCGATATGTAGGATTGTACAAGCCACTGGCCAAGACGCTGACGGACGAGATTGAGACAAATCCAACGAAGATTGTCACTGATGGATTGTGTGAAGCATATGACGTTCAACAAACACAAACTCAGAACAACCAACTGTCATTGTTTGCTAAGCAACTGGCATACATGCTGGCACAGATCACTGATGGAGCTGCGAGAGCGATTGTTAGGAATGAAGACACAGAGAATGGCTTTCAGATTTGGCGTCGACGGCTCAACCAGTTCTCACTGCCTACTAGAGCTCGTGCTACGGATCTCTTGAATGATATCATTGCCTTTCGATTGCGACAAGACCACTTGGAGAGTGATCTGGGTGACTTCATAATTCTCAAGAATCGACATGAGAAGACCACTGGAGTGCCGTTGGACAATGATCTGCTGATAATGCAGAAGACCACTGGTCCATTGCAGCAGCACCTGAGGTTGAATGTCAGGAACATTTCGACGTTCCCTGAAGCACTGGAGATTGTGTATAATTATATCAAGAGTAGACACCTTGTAGTGCCAAGCAGGAATGACGGTCCAGTCGACATGGATATTGGAGCACTGAGAGGAAGGAAAGGATATGGCAAAGGAAAAGGCAAAGGAAAAGGAGGAATGTACAAAGGCAAAGGAAAAGGATACAAGGGCAAAGGAATGTTCAAAGGAAAGGGAAAGAGCAAAGGTTTCAAAGGAAACAAAGGAAAGGGAATGAAAGGAAAAGGAAAAGGACAAGGATGTTTTACATGTGGTGACCCGAACCACTGGAGCAAGGAATGCCCTAAAGGTAAAGGAAGAATGTCAGCTTTGACTGAGGAAGAAGGACAACAGGAAGGAAATCAAGAGGAATGGAGCCAAGATGCTGAATGGTATGGTGATGAATGGGATGAGTATGATTGGAATCAGGACTGGATTGGTTCTCTTGATGATTGGTCTGGTGACTGGCCTTGGTCTGAAGATGACTGGAGTTACTGGTCCGATGACTGGTCTTGGGGTTCTCAGGACTGGTGGAGTGCTGAGCAGCCGAGTGCGAGTGCATCTTCAGGTTCGCAAAGCACTGCGAATNTGACTGGAGTTACTGGTCCGATGACTGGTCTTGGGGTTCTCAGGACTGGTGGAGTGCTGAGCAGCCGAGTGCGAGTGCATCTTCAGGTTCGCAAAGCACTGCGAATGTCCCGCAGGATCTCATCAAGAGTGAGCCACCGCAGAATGTAGCGGCCGTGACTGCCGAGACTCAGGATCAGAATGCAGCAAGACCTTCCAGGACTGTTCGAGGCGCGAAACCTGGAATGATGACGAACTTGTTTGTTGGAGCTTGCTTGCTGATTGGCGCGTCGAGTGCTGGAGTGCCTCCGGTGCCTAGCCTGAATGTGCCTGAGAATGATCGACTGGGTTGTGACGACAAAATGGTCGAGTTTCACACGCAAGCTGGACTGGTCGACAAGTCGTGGATACTGNGTGCTGGAGTGCCTCCGGTGCCTAGCCTGAATGTGCCTGAGAATGATCGACTGGGTTGTGACGACAAAATGGTCGAGTTTCACACGCAAGCTGGACTGGTCGACAAGTCGTGGATACTGCTCGACAGTGGAGCTTGTGCGAACTGCTGTGCGGAATGGCTTGCTCCGGACTATCCTGTTTTGCCTTTGAGCGGAGTTTGTCTGGAAAGACACTGGATGTGCAAGGTCGAAAGATTGTGCAGCTTGACTGTGGCAATGGCCACTCGTTGAGTGTGCAGTTCTACGTGTGCACTGGGATACCGTTCCCACTGGTGAGTGTCNAGACACTGGATGTGCAAGGTCGAAAGATTGTGCAGCTTGACTGTGGCAATGGCCACTCGTTGAGTGTGCAGTTCTACGTGTGCACTGGGATACCGTTCCCACTGGTGAGTGTCGCCCGATTGTTGCTACAGGACTTTTGGACAGTAATGGCGAAAGATTATCTGGCCTTGATTGATCCAGTTGGAAATCCCGTTCCGATTGTGCGTCAAGGAACACTGATGTACTTGTGCCCGACTGTCATACCATATGCGGTGGCAGATGCGGCGAGAATGGCAGCGAGCTGTCTTCCAGACTTCCAGAAGTGATGGATGGGATTGAGAATGAGCTTGGATCTGTTGAGTTGCGTGGAGTGACGGACATGAATGACGGTTCGAGTGACCACTTGTTCCAGATTGGAGCGCTGATTGCAGCAGCTCAAGAAGTGAAAGCCAAGGAAGGCCATCGCTGGGACATGCGGGAGGTGAATGAGTCGAACTTGAAGTTGATCAGGCATGTTCGAGTGTGGCGCAATGAAACGCTTGATCCAAGGATCAAACTGGCGAACAAGTCGCCGGTGCCCATCACTGGCAAATGGTCAAGATTGACTGGTGAGCGAGTGACGTTCAAGCAGTAGAAGGATGGTTTGACTGTCACTGCCAGGGATGAGGAGTTGAGTCGGACCAGGTCGAAAGACCCCAAGGAATGGCGAGGACGAGTGGAATTCGGATTGAAGCACAAACCGCAACTGAGGCATGTGCAGAAGACTGCACTGCGTCCATATGATCCAATGATCGGACGTGATAAGTCCAAGGNTGAAGCACAAACCGCAACTGAGGCATGTGCAGAAGACTGCACTGCGTCCATATGATCCAATGATCGGACGTGATAAGTCCAAGGTTGTGAATGATGAGATTGTCGAATTCCGCAAGGCTAATGACCCAATGGAGGTTGTTGAAAGAGCCAATGAGGAGCCTGAAGTGCTTGATCGTCAAATGAGAGTGAGTCGGAGTGTTGAGGAACCATGAGTTGGGGAATGCTCTTCGGTCACTGCCACAACATGGCAGCAGAATGAAGGAGTTGTTGTTGCAAGTGTTCAATCTCGAGGACCCAGAGACTGCAGCACCCCGGACTGCTGACCGGTGGATACTGC
>BGNK01004138.1:11997-28757 GCA_003297005.1 Symbiodinium sp. clade A Y106
GCTCCTTCTCCTGTTGATGGATTGTTGAGTGACTGCTTGTGGGGTGATCGGTATACAATGTTCTTCGATTCGAGTGACCCGTCTCAGATTGACACTGGCCATCAAAATGAATGGGCTGACATCGAGATGCCTGATGGCACTGTCAAGAAGTGCAAGGACCCGAGAGGTCCTACTGGTCACAAGTGGATTGGATACACGTTGTTTGTTCCTCTTGATCGGCCGACTGCCTTATCGAGGCTGGTGTGAACACTGTGTCAAGTCGAAGGGAAGACAGAGTCATGCCGTGAAGAAGACTGATCGGCAACCAGTGATCCAGATTGACTTCTCCTTTCTGTCGGAGAATGATCTTCCAAAACGGACGATCTTGAATGCGACTGACGCACTGAAGGTGATTGCCAAGGACCTTTGCAAGACGATTGGAGGATTGTCGATTCGAGCAGCACCGACTGGACACTCCCAGAGTCAAGGAATTGTTGGAAATGTGCAAAGGACCTTGTATGGTCAACTGAGGACACTGTTCTCGCAAGTGCAAGAATCGACTGGCTTGAAGTTAACATCGGAATCTCCAATGTTCACTTGGTGTGTGAAACATGCGCAATGGCTGATCAACAGATACCTGATTGGATCTGACGGAAAGACTGCCTACAGCCGGAGGTGGTTTCGTGAGTACAATGGATCCTTGTGCATGTTTGGTGAATGGATTGATGCAAAACTGCCTATCAGCAACAAAGTGAAGATCCCAAGAGGAGGGTCACGATGGTTCTCCGGAGTGTACCTGGGAAAGGACACTGAGGCAGATGAAGTCATCCTCGGTAATGCGAATGGAGTCTTCAAGGTCCGCGCTGTCAAGAGGAAACCTCCTTCTCAGCAATGGAATGCGGTTGGAGTCAGCAAAATGTTATCAGTGCCGTGGCAGCCCAAAGTTGATGGAGTTGATTCGACTGCGTTTGTAATGCCGCCTGATCTTGGAGTGAAAGGCAGAGTGAAGCCTCCTCCAGGATTGTCCCGCGTCGAAGAGGAAGAAGAGGAGAATGAACAGCTTGAAGACTTGGCGCCACGACAGAGTGATCGTCTGACTGTTCAAGATCTCTTACAGAATGACGGCTCTGACCGTGCGCCTGCAGAGACTGTTCATGAACCTCCAGATCTTGGAGAGAATGCACCAAAGAAAGCAAGGATTGATCCAGGTGCTCCTGCGACTGAGCCTGTGAACAAGCAAATGAGGATCTCAGCAGTGCATCATGTCATTGCTGGAGTGATTCAATCGTGCAAATGGCTTGCATCGATTGTTGGAGTTGAAGAGGTCGTTGGAAAGGATGGCACCAAGATTGATGTCGAGGTTAATGCCCGAGGAAGGAGAAATTGAGCAGGAACTGAGGCTTGCAGAGCCACTGCTGTGGGAAAGTGAGTTCCCCCCTGAGGCTGAGAAGAAAGGAATGATGAAAGAGATGAACTTGTCAAAGACTGTACCGATGAACAGGTCCGATTGCAGATGGGTCAAAGTCTGGAAGAATGAGACTGACCTGAGGTGCAGAGTGGTTGTGAGAGGTTGTTTCCAGAATGTTGAGAAGAATGAAGAGGACAACCTGTTTGCCTCGACANAGACTGACCTGAGGTGCAGAGTGGTTGTGAGAGGTTGTTTCCAGAATGTTGAGAAGAATGAAGAGGACAACCTGTTTGCCTCGACACCTTCACTGGTGACAATGAGATTGCTGTTGTGCGTGGCAATGTCTCGAACTGGGGAATAACCCTGGGACACTGCCTTCTTGCATGCAGCAATGTCTGCCGAAGTGTACGTTTGGCCACCAAAGGAGTTCTGTCCGAATGGCGACTGTCTCTGGAGATTGAAGAAGGCTATGTACGGATTGAGCCAGGCCCCAAAATTGAACACTTTGCTGAGGTAATGACCTCGAAACTGGGATTCAGGAGATGCAAGAGTGATCCGAATCTTTACTGCCATGAATCTGGCAAACTGTATGTGCTTGCGTATGTCGATGATCTGTTGGTCGTAGGGACTGATGAAATGCGAAACGACTTCATGTCCAGACTGTCAGAAGAGGCTTTGCTCAAAGAGACTGGCCAGCTTGTGCCAGGGACTGAGCACACCTTTCTTGGCAGAAGATTGCGACGCGATGGTGATTCGATTGATGTGTGCATGTCACAAACATACATTGATTCGATTCTGGATCTGTATGGAATGAAGAATGCCAAGCGAGTTGCAACGACTGATTCTGTGACGATTGTTAAGAATGTTTCGGACACACCGTTGAGTCCTGAGGAACACTCGGTGTACAGGACTGCAGTTGGAAAACTGCTTTGGTTGGCACTGATCAGAGGTGACATTGCTTATGCTACAAAAGAACTGAGTCGGGATGTGACTGCCCCGACAATGTAGAGTGTTGCAAAGCTTAAGCATTTGTTGCGGTATCTGAAAATGTGTGTCTTGAGACTGCGTCCATCTAATCAATGTGATTGCCCACACTGACTCAACTGCCGGTAAGTCAATGCCAACCCGCTTCGGCACTGGAAAGAAAACAAAGCACGTGGAACTGAGGTTCCTGTATGTGCAGGATCTGGTGCAAATGGGTTTGCTGCGAATGGCAAAGATTGATGGCACACGGAGTCCCTCAGCCCTAATGACCAAGTGCGTGGCCACTCATATGCTACAACGATTGAAATCCCAGCTAGGTGTGGTCTCGAATTGGTTGAAGGGTAATGTGGATTCTGATGCTCATATGACTGACGATCATGTTGCCGCCCTGAATGCTCATTGCATACACCACCCTTCCGCCCTGAGCGCGCGTTCTCTTCACTGTGCGTGCATGTACTCTGCCTGCGCTGTGCGCGAATGCTTCTCTAGGCGTCGTAGGACTGAAGTCCACGCTGCGGGACTGAAGCGCATGAGCTTCTGATTGCAGCCGATTGCAGTGATTGCATGTCCTTGAGTGAGTGAATGAGTGAATGCAACATGTCAATGACAATGCTGTCTTGTCTAATGTAAAGTGAAGCCGATTGCTTGTCATGACTGCATGTGCACTGTTTGTTTCCCTGAAAAGCCCAAAACCAAAGAAAGAGAGTGTGAGAGAATGAGAGAGTTNAATGCAGGATTTGCCGATCTCGAATGAGATTGGATTTTCTTCGAAATGTTTCTCTCGATCGGTTTCGCCGAATGTCGAATCGAGTGATTGCAAGTGTAGGTTTCAATGCAAGGGACTGTCTGAGACAATTTCCTTGCCGAATGAGATCAATGTGTTTCCCCGAAATGTTTCCTCTGAATGCTTCTTAGTGCGACTGTAGATTGCTCCGATTGCCTTTGCGACTGCCTCCTTGCTTCGACTGTAGCAATGGCTAATCCCGCAATGCCGACTCTTCCGGAAGTCCAGTACGAAGCCTTGACTGGAGAACAACTGGCTGTGGATGTGGCCGCCTTGAGTGGCCTCACTGTCGAGGAAGTGAGAAGTGATGGAGTGCAAGCTTCATTGATTGCACTGCACCTGACTGGAGGAGTGCCCNGGATGTGGCCGCCTTGAGTGGCCTCACTGTCGAGGAAGTGAGAAGTGATGGAGTGCAAGCTTCATTGATTGCACTGCACCTGACTGGAGGAGTGCCCGAGACTCGCCAGGACTTGATCCCATTGGCGACTGGCGAATCTTTCGTTCGTTCGACTGCCTTTGAGCGAGTGACTGCCGCACCTGGTGCGAATGTCCTGACCATGGATGTTGAGATTGGTGATGACAGCTCAGATGATTCGTCACAGCGTGGGAATCAGCAGATTGATGCCGCCCTGGGCACCCGGCCGTCTCCTAAGACTGCCCCAGCCCCCGTGCCGAATGCTGAGCAGACTGCTTCCGCTGGAGTTCCGCCGACTGTTCCACTGCCTGGGACTCAGAACACAGAGATTGGCAGGAATGATTTTCCGGAGGAGTCCTTGCATCTGATGAATGAGACACTGACGACACATCGGTTCTCGAGGAATGGTCCGGTGAATCGAGAAGTGTCTGCCACACTGTCTCGAATGGACATTGGCAAAGATGCGACAAGGATCTGGCAGCGACTGGATGAATACGTGACGACTGACAGCCAGACGGAATGTCACAAGATCGAAGTGGAAGGTGGTGCGATTGCCAACCGACTGCATGATGCTCAGGCCGGACTGGCAGAAGCAGTGTACCGCCGAGAATGGAATGATCCCTTTTGATCCCCGGGACACGGAGTGGCAGGATTGTCAGGTTGCAGATTTGAGCACCCTGATGAGCATTCGAATGGCCCAACGTCGAGCTTGCGACTGAGAATGAACTCTCTGGGCATCAATGTGGTCCAGAATGGCCCGAACGAGTGCGTGCTGGAGACTGGCTGGTACTGCATGTCGAAGGCTGAGAGAATGTTCCTTGAGAAGGGACACTGGCACATTGGATGGAAGCTCACTGCCAATGCGAAGGAGAATGTGGTGCATGATCTGGTGAATGTCTACGACTGGATAATGCTCCCCGCGAGTGTCGGTGAGAAGTTCTTCCGGAATGGCACGATTGACCTCTCGAAGTTTCCGTGCCATCAGCTGAATGGCAGCTTTTGTGCACTGTCAGCAATGCGCAAGACTGTGCAATGGTATGCTTCGATGAGAATGCCGACTACGAGGGAGTGGTTTTCGTCGTGAGGCGACGAAGCAAGAGTGAAGCCCAGCGCAAATGGGTTACTGCTTCGAATGGGAAGATGAAGCTGGACAATTATTTTAATCGCCAGTTCACTGACCACATCAGCACCCAGAATGGCTACCTTGAGAATGATGAGCATGTGGGTGTCGCGGACTTGCCCAAGAAGTGGGATTTGGAATGTTCCGGATGACTCCTCCCAGATGAGCATGGGCATCATCCGAATGCCCCAGAATGAGAGCATGATGTGCCGACCGCACGGCCATCCACTGCTCTGCCTTGCAGAAATGGCAGAATGGAATCGCCTGGCCACCGTCCGCCCGAATGGCTTGATCGAGTGGCGACTGATGGGACACACAATGGTTCCATTGACTCAGGCCGGNGAATGGAATCGCCTGGCCACCGTCCGCCCGAATGGCTTGATCGAGTGGCGACTGATGGGACACACAATGGTTCCATTGACTCAGGCCGGTGCCGCAGGACTGCACCATGATTGCTCGACCTGGGATGGGCTCTATGAAGACGACGACGGCGAGCTTGTGAATGCTTGGAATGGCCCGCTCCCCTCGAATGCCGCAATGCCATCCAAGAAGGCCAAGACAATGGCCTCATCCAGCTCGGCGACTGCCCTCGCGGATGTCGCGAATGCTTTGAACCCCGGAGCTGAGGTCGTGCTTCGCATGAATGCGAATGCGAAGGCAAAGTGAGCAGCACTGAGTTGCCATGAAATTCAGGAGTGCCTTATCGAATGCTACATTTTGGAAGTGTGATGTCTATGTTGAAATGTTGAATGGATTTCTTCCGCGGATTGCAGAGAATGAAGTTCTCGGATTCAATGTTGTACAGAGCATTGCCCGACTGTGAGCACAACGACTGTACAGTGCATTGTGCCTCCGCCTTTTGCGATTGACTCGAATGAGTTCCTTGTCGTTCGAGCAACAGTCCACGAATGAGAGCAATGCATCTTGAGTTTGTTTTTTTTTATTGTTGGCGAATGATGCTGTGACTGTTTATCGTTTGTGAGGATGTGATCTTCGACTGAAGTCAAGATCAAGGGACTGTGTTAAATGACACTATCCCAATGAGCCCCTAATGTTCACGATGNATGATGCTGTGACTGTTTATCGTTTGTGAGGATGTGATCTTCGACTGAAGTCAAGATCAAGGGACTGTGTTAAATGACACTATCCCAATGAGCCCCTAATGTTCACGATGCATTTGTGATGCAACAATGCCGAATGGCATTGGCTCAAGACTGGACGACTGCTTGCAGCACAAAGGGAGCAGACTGTGGTGTGACTGGGGAAGGTGATTGATCTTGTTAGGTTGCTCTGGATTGTTTGGATTGTATAGTGGAATTTTGCACTCTCTCTCTCTCTCGCGCTCTCTCGCTCTCTCTTCGAAAACACATGTTTCCCCGTCTCAATCATAGTTTGATATGCATCTGGAGAGAGAGAGAGAGAGAGAGCAAGCAAAGCAAAGAGAGAGAGCAAGCAAGCAAGAGAGACACAGAGAGAGATCACCTTGTTTACCGGACAGGCAACCAGACTTCCCTGGACACGGCGGTGTCTGCCAAGTTCGTCGACGACTTTGTGGACACCGTGAGTGACGTCGGCGGAGCTGCGCTTGGGACCATTACGGACCCCGGGTTGTGGACATGTGCGTGGGGAATGAGTGCACTGCTGTAAGCTGCCTGCACCCTCAGACTTGTCGCCAGGATGGAACTGGCATGATTGGGGATGCCCTGGGTGATGCGTACGAGCACGCTGCAGACCAGATTTCCTTCGTTGCAAACACTGTCATCGACACTGTGGAGGGGGTTGCAAAGTGCTTCAGGTGTTGAGTGTGGGCTCTGTTCCTGCGAAAGGTGCGAGTAAGGAGTTGAACTCCCCTGCAAGGAGATGGCCGTGACCATCCTTCTTCGTGCCTTCTCAGCGCTTGGAACGTTTGATTGACGAAGTGGCATCGCACCTGTGCAAGGGACACTTTTTTCTGTTTTTGCGGTTCAAGGCTCGCCCGCACACTCAAGTCCCCCTCGCCGTCAGCTTCACCCCAGCCAAGGTGGCTTTACAGACTGGGATGCTTCGTGTCCTGACATGCAGTGGCCCAGCATGACCGTGAACTCCAATGGGCTCTACGTTGACTGGGGCAAGCAGTACTGCTACATTAGGCCCACGGCCTTGCATGCACGGCCACATGGCACATGGGCATGTGAATCTCGAGCAACCGGCGATCTGCGTCAGGCTCATGGGCCAGAGCATCACGCTCCTCGACTTCGACTTCGGGGACACGAGCCTCAATTGGCCAGAACCTATCAAGACGGTCACACGCTATGGTTTGGAGCCGATTAAGGCCCGGTCACGGAGAGGGGGGCTGAGGGGGAGGGTGGGCGTTTTGGGTCTATCTCGAAAGCCCTGGAGGCGGTGGTCAATATCGGCCGCGAGGTCGTCAGCTGCGCAACAGAGGGATCCGTCACAGATGTTTTTAAGTGCTTCGGCAACAAGTTGCTGGAAGTCGCTCCTCGACTCAAACGGGTACTTCTACGACACAGGCACCCCAAAAGACCCAAAGACTGCCAGAGGTTCCGCCACTGAACTTCCTGAATCGCATCGGTGACATGATTCAGGTGCCTGGCCTCTGTGATGGTCGATTGAGGTTGATTGGATCTGTGTAACTGTACGATTAAGACCGTCTGCAGACCGAGATGCGACTTGATTTCTTCCAGAACCGACTCGCATCCCCGGGGCAAGTTTTGTGGTAGCTGGCTAGTCAGATCCGGAACAGTCGCCAGGAGTTCATTGAGGTGTTTGCGCACATTGCCACAGCTGTCATCAACACCATCTTGAAGGAACCGGGCATTGACTGATTTCTGTCTTGCATCATCTGATTGCATGATTTATTCGGCTTTTCATGAAGGACAGCAGCTCACTAATTCAGACTGCCGTGAACTCAAGCTTTCCAGCGGTCGGAGCTCCGCCCTTGGTGCACCATTCGGGGAGGAATCTCGTTGTCAAGACTCATGCGCAACGCCGCCCCGGTTCCCAGAGTTCCCAGCCGGCTCAGCGCGAGGCGGGCTCGGGTGCAATGGGCGCCGTAGAGGTGGATGCGAAGCGTCAGCGAGCAAAGGGGGGCGACGACGACGACGACTCTGATGGTGGCATCACCTTCGAGATCCACGACAACGAGGCCAACTACGCGACGAAGCTCATAACACAGTTTGCTGGCAAGGAGACCGACACCAGCAGCTGCTTAGCTTTCGCGCCGAAGACTCGTCGGGGTACCAACAACAAGGCCATGGTAAACCGACGAGAAAAAACAGCAGCGAGGTTGCCTCGCAAGGATAAGAGAACCTAGCCTAGGGCACTTCCACGTTTGACTTGAAAGCATCAGAGCAGTTCCGTACAGGTGACGAAGCGTGATTGGCAAGTTGGCCCTGGACAGGATTTCATCCAACTGGAGCCTTGGGCAGCCGCTTGTAACAAGACACATGCTCTGAGGAAGTTTACATTTGAAGCTGGTCTGCGCACCCCGAGGTTCCATGTGACAATTCCTGGATGCAGGAAAATCCTGACAAGTGGGAGGGCTATTCCTTCTACACATGGGAATCTGCTATCGAGAAGTGCGTGACCGTGAGCTACAGCATGTCCACTCAGCCTGTTGCCCGGATGCATTAAGAGTCGCCGTCGTGGCGGCGCAGCAGCCAGCCAGTTGCTGTCGCTAGGTGCTGGCCTTCGTTGGGGGCTTGGAGTTCGACCTACTCCCGTCGCCACTGACAGAGATGGAGACCACAGTATGTTGGCCGGACAAGCAGCCGGGTGGCGTCGACCTCAGCGTCCTTCGCACGGTGATTCTGTCCGGGGGGGTCCAGCTCTTCAGCCGCACCCTCCGCCTGACCAAGCGCTTTGGAAGCAACACGGATTTCGAGCAGGGCAACATCTTTCCTGCACACGAGACATGGCGAAACCCGATTGGCATTGCCACCGGCACCCACGGAGTCGAAGATGACCGGTCCCTCGAAGCCATGGACAGGGAGGCCTCCCTGCTTCAGAACGACACGACGCGGACGACTCGGACGCAGAGCAGAAAGCCTTCGAAGCAGGATCTGCACTGGAGCGAAGAGGAGGCGCGCACCGCCATGCACCGCCCACGCGACAGAATCTGAGAGAACAGGGTGTAAGCTAAGCCCTGGAACCCAAGAAGCCCCCGGAGCTCATCCTTGCGGAGGTTTCGCTGGCCTCCATGCTCTACGATCGGTACATGAACAAGAGCTTCACGAAAGAGCTGCGGGGAAAGGATGCCCGAGACCAGCTCCGGCTCATGCAGGAGGCCGGAGCTCAGAACTCGGGGCTTCTTTCGTAGGCTTCAAGGCGTAAAGTTTCGTGTTTTTCAGGAGCTCCAGAGCGACTTCCAGCTCTTCAGCTTCAGCAACCCCGGCCTGGTCTCCTTCAGCATCCGGGGCATCCTGTCCAACAACAACCTGCAGATTGGACTCAAGGCATGGATCCAGGCCCCTGCCCTAGGCCTCAGCAGGCAGCTGACCCTGATGCAGGTCAGCTTTGGGCCCTTCACCTCGCCAGAGAAGCGGATCACTTTAGTCAACATCATCGATCATTACCGCCTCGTCTTGTCTGCCATGCCCTTTGTCTCCGTAGACACGCGCCTCAAGGCGCTGAAGGCCCTTCAGGACTTCTCGGCCAGCGACGTCGCCAATGCGAATGCGGGCTCGACAGCCGTGGTCGGCGTTTGGGGCCCAGACATGACATGACGTGACATGACACGACACAGCGGTACAGCCGCCACCAGGAAGAGAAGCCTTCCAAGAACTTTCGGAGCGACAACAGCAATTACCTCGCTTTCAGCACACGCCAGCACGGCCAGGCCAGCCCCGCTAGAAAGGGCTTACATGCCGATAGCGGAAGAGGCGGAAGAGGCGAAGGGCGCTTGTGTGTTGAAAGGCCGTTCCTTGTGCTTTCGTTGGGGCCGTTCTGTGAAGTCTGCGCTTCGGAGGGCGAGTTGTGTTCAGCACCTTGGTGCTCTTCCGCTCTCGCTAATAAGCATCGCGACAGCCAGATCGATGCGACACCTGAGACATGGGCAGAGTTGGGCAAACATAGGGAAGTGTCTGAAGAGGACGATGAGAGCGTGATCCGATGATTCACAGTAAGCCCCTCCGTGTTGAGAGCTCCTCGAATGCCCCCGGCCAGGTCACGAACTTGTGGAACGAACTCATTGCAGGCGACATGACATGGGAAGTGGTCATGAAGTTTCACGAGACACCACCATGGCAGACAAACATCATGGGCACTTACGAGTTCAACGATAACACCTACAGCACTTCCAATCGCCGGCGTTCGGTGGGCCTTTTCGTGAAGCCGGATGGGAATCATTTCATTGGTGCTGCCTTGCAGGGCGAATCCGGCAGCTCCGTGTCTGGCCCCAACCTGTTCGACCACAAGTGGCACCATATCGTCTTTGTCCTCTCCAAGAGCACGCAGCAAGCTTACTATTTCATAGACGGCACCAAGATCAACTCCTGCTCGTACCCTGTTGGTACTCAGAATCCTGGGATGGATGGGACACTAACTGTCGGGGGCGGTCACCTGTCGCGAAACTTTCTCAATCAGGTGGGCTCAGGGTGATGTTCGATGTCCAAAACGGGTGAAAGTGAGCTGGTAAAGCAAAGCTGGCGAAAGCTTTCCCTCTACATAGACCTTCGAAGCTTTCCTGGGACTGGGAAGGGGTTGGCTTTGGTTCCATCGCCAGGTGAGCCGTTTTGCGATCTGGAGTCGCGCTTGGTCTCAGGAGGATGCTACCAAAGCTAAGACCTGTAGTGTCGATACCACTGGCCTCAGAGTCCTCTACACTCTCGACGGTGGCTATGAGGACGTCGCTCAGTAAGCTAGGGACCAACCTGACTCACAGTAGGCACATAACAGCACGCACCGAGAGGACATCGAGAATCACTACCTCGACCTTCGCAGCGTCGGTTCTGGTGGAGCTTTTGTGGCGTGCACCGACTGCCAGCATTGTTCTACATATGCCAGCACTTCTGTAAGCATCCGTTGATGGCAAGGGGCAACCCAGTGGCTGGGATTCCGCGTATAGGTTTTGCCCCAGCTGTGTGGGAGCTTCGCCACAGAGGCGAGCGTGAGCAGAAAAGGGCACTTCAGAGCATTGACATGTAGGAGTCGGAGTGGCATGGGATCGTCAGCCGCGCACACTAAATTTTCAACCAGCCTTTCGCTCAACTAGCAGCTGGTTTGGGACACTTGCAAAAAGACAGCGTTTGTATAAGGAAGCAAAACTTCTAACTGCTAAGGCATACATTACCTGAGCGATGCGGCTGGTAAAAGCTATGTGTGGCTGACTCTCATAAATTTCAGGGCAATTTTCAAGGAGTCATAATCATCACTAACCTTCATAGCTATCACAACGAGCAGCAAGCGGCGATTGTCAGCAGCACCACGAAATCGCTAGATGCACGATGTTGCAGTGCATCTCCTTGGCATCCAAGTTACCGCTTACGAATTGTTCGGCACACGTGACGGGCTAAGAACATGGCGAGGCCGCGAAGAAAATCCAACAGCCCAGGCGCCCAAGACCCAAACTCAAAGCGATTCCCTGCAAGACACCGGGCGCCGCTTTGCTTGGGAAGTTGTCGGGCGGCACCCGGCTCCGGAGGGCCAAGGCCGTTCCTGGAGCTGAGCACCCTCTGCATATACGGCTTACACCCTTGGCCCATTGCGAGTCAGCTTCGCACACAACAGGCACAGAATCAATTGCGAGTTTGACTACGGGCTTGCTATGCTTCACGGAGCACGTTATCAGCAAAGGGGCTGGATGCGTGTTGCAGTGAAGGCTTCGATCTTGACAATTGCTCAACGAGTGCGCATTGGGCGGTAGAATGGACAAACAACCAACAGCCACATGATGTGGAGTATTTGCATGACCGCGAAGGTGCATGCCTAGATCATATCGCTTCATCCATTCATGACTTGTCTATGTCAGCAAAAGAACTGTGACCACACTAGAGCATGTGTTGCAGCACAGCTGGACTTCAGCAATGGTGCCATGATGGCGTTTCTCCGGAGGGGTAGCATCTGCTGTGCAGCTCAAGGTTCTCCCGCATCGTCTGTGTTCGGTTTCCCATGCAGATAACCATGCAAGGGCGTGAGATTGACAACTAAAGACTAGCATCTGCTCGTGAAGAGTGCCGTAAAGATAGCCCTCTCAGAGAGATGGAATGTAGAGAAACCAGTTTGTACCCCAACAACCAGGTACGCCACTGCTACTGCTGAGACACTTCTACGTGAGGGGCAAGATGTAGCCCTCATGGCCCCGCAAAGTCTGCAGGTTCACATACGTCGGTGCCGACACAATCCCAAGGCGCATGCTAGGTTTACATGTTGTATCATGTTGTGCGTGGTGTCGCTTGTCTTTGGGTGGACTTTTTTCGAGCTTAGATGCGGCTCGCCACCCAGCATGCCCTGAGCTCGAGGGGTCTAGTTGTCGGTGCCACATTTTTGTTGAATCGATTCTCCACTGCAACCGGTTGGTACTCAGGATGTTGTTATTCCTAGTCTTCTTCTTAGGTTGCTCCGAGATTCAGGGTACCAGCTACATAATTCCTATGTGCTCTTATTTCGACACGGACCCCATATCCTCGAAACTGACGGGCTCGAAACTGACAGCCCATCTGTGCCGGCCGTTATGGCCCCCATCAAATCTGAGTTTTCAAACTGCATGTGCACACCATCCCACCGTGTAGTTTGGCGGCCTGTTTAAGCCTGTCACGATCATGTCGCACCCGCCTCCGTCGGCTCTCCGTTTCTTCCGAGCGAGGCTGCCGACAGTGGATACACTCCTTGCCCGCGCACGCTTGTTGTTGGTGACCCCGCCGATTCTTCACTGTCGCCACACTTCGCTAGCCCCATGCCTCGCAGCGTTCCTGCATCGCGTTTGCCCAGCATGGTGCAACGTTGTGGCTGCCATGTGCGTATGGGCGCGAAAGCCGGCAGCAACCAATTACAATTTCAGGGATGCTTCTGTAATCTCTTCGCAAACATTGGAGATGCTGGTGTCTACAGAACCTTGTGCTGCGGGGGGAGAAACATGGCGACAAAAACACTATTCTATCATAGCTTTTTACACTGGACCCCGCAAGACGTGGACTGCATGTCCTTGTCTCCAGTCGTACAACACGGGCTCAGCACCTTGCGGCCGCAAGGATGCTCCAACGCACGTGCCCAGCGGCCTGAGTGGCTAGGCGGATGGCAGGCCTTGCTGCGTGTGCAGGCGGAAGCAAGCGGACAAACCCCAGCGATCCCCATGCTTCGATGCCAGAAACTGGATACAACACCACTGCGGGCACGGGGCTCCGTGTCACGTCCGACAGAGCGGACGAGAGTGGCATCAACTGCGCAAGCAGTTTTGATGCGCACAGCTTTTTGCGGGCACGCCACTTCATGCCAGAAGACACACATTGAGCGCGCCACCATAGCGAAGAAGCACATGCGGCACTGCGGTCCCACAATAGACGGAAACGTCGTCGGCAAGTGCAAGAGCGGAACGCAAGCAGAAGTTCCGAATGCAGGCAGCGAAAGAGCACTCGGGAGAGATCACTGTTTGAATTCGTTGGACGGGTGCAATGCCTGCGACTGCGTCTCGCGCAAGCTGCCTGAAGCGGCGCCGGTGTTGTTGCCCTTCATGCGTCTGTTCTACGGTCAACCGTCTGACTACCGTGGCACGGCATGCGGCATGCAGGCCGACCTGTCAGCTCCGCGAGTTGGAGTTGTCCTGCGTTTGGCCAGCACAAACGGCTGTGGCAAACTATTTTCGCTCTGCACGAAGTGAGTCCGTCATGGTTTGCCTCGACGGCATCCACTTCATCCTGGCACATCAGGCCCGGACACACTCCTCTAGCGTGTGTGGGTGCGGGACATCGAGTGCATGATTGCCTCTCCGCCAGGGTCGGTTTCGGCCGGCTGTGCTGTCGTGGCCAGGCTCGGAGCATCTCTTTCGTTTGGCTGAACAAGACCTCGCTACAGCAGCGTGTAGCGCCATGTCTCCTTCCTGCACCGAGACCGCGGAACTCTAAGTCGTAACTAAACCAAAAAAGGGTTCGAAACTCAGTTCACGAAAGGCTTCGCCGGCTGGCCGGTCACGGAGTGCTTGCAAAGCCCTGTGCCGGCTGGACTGGCATCGTGGTTTGCCGCCGCCGTCCACCTTCGTTGTCGAGCTTGCGGCGGCATTGGTTGTTGAGCCGCTCGCACCCGGCAATGCAACCACACTGGCCACAGCTGCAAAACCTGGAACGGCCATATGAACCAGCGGCAGGCGAGGAGCCACCGGGCATTGCAGCGTTGCGGGGCGAGGCTGACACCGCCGTGTGGGTTGGGGATTGGACGCTCCCGCCTACCCAACAGGGGCTCAATGTTCTCGGCACGCCTTTTGGCAGTGACGCCTACGTCCAACAGCGCTTGGCACTCGAACGGGAGGAGCACGACCGCCTCCTGCAGCGCATCCCGTCTGTCCAGGACCTACAGGCAGCATGCCTATTGCTGCATTACTGTGCCGCTCCACGGGCCAACTACCTCCTTCGTTCCGTGTGCCCAGCCACGACGGCAGCCTATGCTTCCTCGCATGACGCAGCCTGCTGCCTCTCAGCGCCCTTGGGCCTTGCGGACGCACCGCTACCCCCCCAACCAGCACGAGCTGCACGGCTCGCACTGCGGTTTGGCGGACTGGGTCTGCGCGCAGCCGATACCGACCGTCACGCAGCCTACTGGGCTTCATGGATGGACACTCTGCCGGTCATCCAAACCCGAGTGCCCTCAGCTGCGGAGCGCCTGCTCGCAGCCTTGCGCGACGACAGAGCTGCGCGGTTGCCTTCGCTCTTGGCTGCAACACAGGCAGCGGCTTACCTAACCACACAAGGCTACACCGTGCCGTCATGGGATGAGGCATGATGAGGCCATCTCCAAAGTGCCGGGCCCGCACTCCCGACATGGCGAGCCTGCCGATTTCCTGCGCGGACGGCAGCGCAGAGCCTCCCACGCTTGCGATGAGCGCACACTCGAGACGCACCTTGCTGACTTGTCCCCTGCGTCCCGGGCGCTGCTGCTCTCGCAAGCTGCATGGTCCTCACGCGGCCCGAGCCTTCACGGTATTGCCCACGTCGGATGATGTTGCCATACACGACTCGCACCTCAACGTTTGGCTGGATTGTGCTTGCCTGTAAAGTACCACTTTAGTACTGGAAATGCCTCGTTTCGGCTCCCGGCTGGATTGTGCTTGCTTGCAATACAACTTTAGTACTGGGAATGCCTCGTTTCGGCTCCTGGCTGGATTGTGCTTGCTTGTAGTACAACTTTAGTACTGGAAATGCCTCGTTTCGGCTCCCGGCGGGATTGTGCTTGCTTGTAGTACAACTTTAGTACGGGAAATGCCTCGTTTCGGCTTCTGGCTGGATTGTTGTTGCTTGTAGTACAACTTTAGTACTGGAAATGCCTCGTTGCGGCTCCTGGCTGGATTGTGCTTGCTTGTAATACAACTTTAGTACTGGAAATGCCTCGTTTCGGCTTCTGGCTGGATTGTGCTTCCTTGTAGTACAACTTCAGTACTGGACATGCCTCGTTTCGGCTCCTGGCTGGATTGTGCTTGCTTGCAATACAACTTTAGTACTGGGAATGCCTCGTTTCGGCTCCTGCCTGGATTGTGCTTGCTTGTAGTACAACTTTAGTACTGGAAATGCCTCGTTTCGGCTCCCGGCTGGATTGTGCTTGCTTGCAGTACAACTTTAGTACCGGGAATGCTTCGTTTCGGCTCCTGGCATGGGTATATGCGCGAGTATGCGGCAGTATGCGTGGGTATACGCGAGTATATGCGGGAGTAGGCGCGAGTATGCGCGAGTGTTGGCGAGTACGTCTGGGTATATGCGCGAGTATGCGTTGGTATGCGCGAGTATGCGTGGGCATGCACGAGTACATACGCGCGAGTGTATGTGGGGGTATGCGCCAGCATTTTTTGGGTATACGCGGATACATGCGCGAGAATGTGGGCGAGTATGCGTGGGCATGCGCGAGTATGCGGCAGTATGTGTGAGTATACGTGAGCATATGCGCGCGTATGCGCTCCAGCGCACTTTCAGACACGGTGCGTAAACCATGTTGTTTGTCAGGCGCGGTTACTCAGGGCAACAGCAAATGTTATGACTTTTTATCAGCGCTGAACATGCGGAAGCGACTTTGCGGACTACTCAAATATCCCGCGGTTACTCGGGGGAAGCGATATTGTTATGACTTCTGAAAAAGAGTCGTAATGCGCGGTTAGTTGCGGGAAGGCTCGCCCACCGTTTTTGTTATGACTTCGGTGTTTACCTGTAGACTGCAGTTGGCACCGGGACCTGGACCCTCCTTGACTTGCAATTGCAAACAAAAGAATGGTTCTGGCTTGATAATTCCAGATTCATGACTCTGTCATCATCATGATTTGTGTTAATTCTAAACCTTGCTTTCTTCCTAACCTTTGGACTGAAGCCTTTATAAGGTTCTTCAAATAAGAATAGAAGACTCTGTTGGGAGCCCCAAATTAACCCCAAAATATGATTACAATGCCATTATGACCTTCAAAGAGGTCCCCAGTCTTCAGAGCACCCCCCCCAATTTCCCCCCCCGCCCCCAAAGGTTTCCAGTTTTTGGAACCAATAGTTTCAGCGACCGGCCCCCACAGCAATGTGGCTTCGTCGCTCTGGGCACCCCCATAGGCACGCCAGGGTACGTCCGTGCCTGGGGCGCCGTAGCTAACGGATCTTCTTGCAGTCGGAAAAGTCCGTGCAAAAAAAAAGACTCGAAACCGAAGACGCGCTGCTTCGCCAGCTTCTTGAGCTGCCTGATCTACAGTGCGCGTGGCTCCTCCTCAGCTTCTGCGCCGCGCCCCGTGCTAACCATGCACTCCGGGCTGTCCCTCCCGACCTCCTCGCGCCATACACGGCAGCACATGATGCAGCCGTGTGGGGCACCCTGCAGGCTTGCTTGGGCGCCACCGCAAAGGACGAGGCATGCCCCGCTCGGGACATCGCCCTCCTCCCGGCCAGCCTTGGCGGACTGGGAC
>BGNK01004138.1:28829-39645 GCA_003297005.1 Symbiodinium sp. clade A Y106
AACGGTGCCCGGCCTTTTTGGATTGGGCGGTCCGCTGCCTCACTGACGCTCGTGGGCCAGCCTGCCTACGGACAGCCTCTGAAGCCCGCAGGCTGCCTGACCGACCTCACGGGATCGCCGAGCCCGGTGAATGGAGGCATGGGTGGCAACACTGTGCGTCGTGCACACGGAACCTTTTCTTCCGCGAGCACCGTGCGCTCTTGCGCTCCCAGGCCGGTCCGCATGCTGCTGCATGGCTCCAAGCCATCCCAAGCGACCCCCACACCTCGCTCACTGCCGAGACAATGCAGATCGCGTTGCGTCGCAGGCGCGGGAGCACTGCGGAACCGGGGTGCGGCCGCAGTACTGATGCTGTTGGAGACCATGCATTTGCGTGCTCTCGAACTGGCCTCCTGGCAAGGCGGGCCAAACTTGTGGAGCGGGCCTGGTGCAAGGTTGCCTGTGAAGCTGTGGGGCCGGAGGGACACGTGGTGCCCCAACAATGGCTCGTCAACACCACAGCACCAGGCATCGCGCCCGACGACCGCCGGCGCCTTGACCTCGTCATCTACGNGCTGCGAAGTAGGTGGGCGGTGGAACGCTGACGCAGTGAAGCTGGTCCAGCGCCTAGTTGCCCTCCGCGCGCACCGAGCCCCGCCAGCCGTGCGAGCGCCTGCGAAAGCTGCCTGGGCCCGCCGTTGGTGGAGTCTGCTCTCCGTAGCGGTTCAGCAAGCCGTCGGTCACACAGCCGGCACATGCCGATGCGCCGGCCCTGGATGAGGTCTTACACCTGGCCGACCCAGATGGGCCGCCCTGGTTTTCGCTGAGCTTCGCAACCGCATGGGCCTGCCGAGCTCGCACTGCTTTATTCGCAGTCGGGCCCCTCAGCTGCCAGGATCTTCCAGGGTTCTCACTGGACCTCCTCCTGGTCCCGAGCTTTCTTTTTCCATGGACTCGGCGCCGTTCCGCGTCCTGCTGCTCCGCCGCCTTCGCCTTCCTTTGCCGCTTGTGATCATGTCGCTGCCGGCCTTCGGTCGGGCACTCACACGCACGAGGGGGCCGCTGTAGCGTGGTGCTTCACGTGTCTGCCGTGAGGCCGGGGGTAGCTGTGGCCACGAATATGCTGCAAGGCATGATTACAGGCGCAGTAATGGTGGCTCCCAGCTCGCAGTTGAGACAACGTTGAGCTCACAGCCTGAGCTCCTGCTGCAATGGGACCGCGTGGATGGTTACGATGGCGCTGTTTGTTTTCTCTGCTGCGCGCAAGGCCAACTTCCTACTGAGCGTTTTTATTTTGCGTTGTATGCAACCTTAGCGTGTGGCCACGAAGCTGCTGTTGCCACATGCCTCGCGACCTTTCTCGGCCATGTGGACCATCCGCTGCCGGAGCAGCGGCTCGTTTCGGCCGCCTCGGCTTCCGATGTGTGTGACCCTGACCCCCGCCTTTGCCAGCCCTTTGCACCGCTTGACCCTGATCTCTTGTTTTGGCTGCCGGAAACACCGGTCCCAGTGGACATCGCAAGGCTGCTCCTCGACGATGCCGACTCCGCAGAAGCACCCCGCCACCATCGCTTCTGCACTCGGCCTTGGGCGCCTCGTTGCACTCCGCAAACCAGCCGGAGGCGTCCCTCCGCAGTTTGGTTGCCCGCACACCTGCCCAACAGTGCAGCTGACACCCACCCGCCCCCACATGCTGCATGCTTCGCGCCGTGGCGCGTCCCGGATTTGAATGACACGGCGAAGCCTCCACCTGAAGCCGCCGCTGCTGTCGCACGCTGGGCCGCTGTCTGCGCGAGTTTTCGCTGCCCTTCCTACAAACGAGGATGTGTCCGTCCCTGTAGTTCCCGCTTCCGAGTTTTGTAGATTTTGCTGCTGCGGCGGGTTCTCCGTGTGCCTTTCTTGTGGGCACCGCGCGCATGCAGACTTAATGTCCAGCAAGGGCTCTTCGCATCGCGCGCACTCCTACCCGAGCGAGCGCTCGCAGGCATTTGCAAAGAGGAAGGATGGCACGACTACCCTGCTTGGAGCCTTCTCCTGCAAGGCACGCGCCCAGCCCCGGCAGACGACGCAGGCCCCGGGGACTGGCCATATCGTTGGCAGATGCACGTTTCGCGCACGCGCAACACCGAAATTCGCGAACGCGTGCTACTGCCGGACATGTCGCCCAGCTCTCAGGCATTTCTGCGGTCCCCGGCCGGGTCACAGGCGGGCGCTTGGCTCGCTGCGATCCCAACCTTTCCCAACAGAGCCGGCCACAACGCTACCACCTCAAATTCCAGTTGCGGCTGCCGCTGCCTCTGCGAGGGAGTACCTGCGGCCCGAACCCTGGGTGCGGCGCAGTTGTCGGTGCTCTAGACGACCACGCGCTTGCCTGCTCTAGGGACCACAGTTTGTTCATATTTTTTTAAGACTCAACACCTGCATTGCAAGCCGCCATCCCAAGCTCGTAGAACGAGCGTGGGTCCGTGTCGCGAGAGAGGCTGGGGGCGGAAGGGCCGGTCATGCCACAGCCATGGCTGGCCCACACATGCCCACACCACGGCACCTGGCGTGGAGGCGGAAGACCGGTGCCGGCCCGGCCACGCTCGTGTCGCCCTTGACGAGAACGGGACACCCGCAAGCGGAATCCTAATTATTTGAGGATTTTTTTTTTTTTTGTTTTGCTTTCCTGTGCTTTTCTGTTTTCCTCGCCTTTTGTGCTTCTCTGCTTTTCTGCTTCTCTCCTTTTCCGCTTCTCTTGCTTCTCTGCTTTTCTGCTTCTCTGCTGCTGCTTCTTTGATTGTCTGCTTGGCTTTTCTCTTTTTTAAGTTTTTGTTTGCAGCTCTTCTCTGATCTCGTATTGTGTTGCTTTTGTTTTTTGATTTTTGTGCTTTTGCTTTCCTCTGCTTATCCGCTTCTATGCTTTTCAGCTTTTCCGCTTTTCTGCTTGTCTGATTGTCTGCTTCGCTTTTTTCTTTTTAAGGTTTTGCTTACAGCTCTCCCTGCTTTAGTATTGTTTTGCTTTTTTGTTTTTTGATTCTAGTGCTTTTGATTTCCTCTGCTTTTCTGCTTCTCTGATTGTCTGCTTCGCTTTTCTCATTTTTAAGTTTTTACTTGCAGCTCTTCCCTGCTTTAGTATGTTTTTGCTTTTTGTTGTTTTTGATTTTGTGCTTTTGCTTTCCTCTGCTTCTCTGCTTTTCAGCTTTTCCGCGGCTCTTGCTTTTCTGCTTTTCTGCTTCTCTCATTGTCTGCTTCGCTTTTCTCTTTTTAAGTTTTCGCTTGCTGCTCTTCCCTGCTTTGATTGCTTGTTGTTTTTCTCTTGTTGATTGCTTTCCTCTGCCTTTGCTTTCCTTTTGCTTTTCNTTAAGTTTTCGCTTGCTGCTCTTCCCTGCTTTGATTGCTTGTTGTTTTTCTCTTGTTGATTGCTTTCCTCTGCCTTTGCTTTCCTTTTGCTTTTCAGCTTTTGTGCTTCTCTGCTTCTCTGCTTCTCCGCTGCTCTGCTTTGACGCTTTGCTTTTGTATTATTACTATTGCTATTACTATTACTAGTACTATTGCCATTACAATTACTATTATTAAAACAATAAAGATATCTTCTCCACCACGCAACAGGAAATCCCTTGCGAAATCGCCTTCGAAGCCCTCTTCGAAGGGGGCCCCCCTCGTTGCAAAGGGGGGGGCTGGGCCGCAGCACCCCCACCCAACACCCCCGCTCTCTTAAGCCGTGAAGAAATGAATAAACACGTCTTCTCCAACTCAGAAGCAGGAGAAAGCCCGACGAAAGCGCTTCAGGGGGTTAAATTTAAAAGCAAGAAATAAACAATCATGAATGAAACGTCTTCGCCGACAGACAAGAAGGCGAAAGCCAGACGTACTCGCTGGGGAGTAAAAAGGCAAGAAGACAAAGTAAAGCGAAAGAGAGTCTCCTATGAGTAAAAGCTTCTTCTCCAACACACAAGATGGAGAAGCCACGCGAAATCGCTTTAGGGCATAAAAGCGAAGAAGACAAAGTCATTAAGGGAAGGTTTGCAGATGGGGGGAGGGGGGGGCTGCCCCTCCCCCCGCTTTTTCTGAACTGCACACTTTCCTGCTTTCTCTCTCCCCCTTACCCCACCGCTTTTCTGAACTTCTGAACTGCAGACCCTGCTGCTTTCTTTAAGCTCTACTACAATTAGGGTAGTAGCAAAAGCAACAACAACAACGACAAAGCCAGTGACACAACAACAACAGCAGCAGCAACAACAACAACAACGACGACAACGACGATAGTAACAATAACAACAACAAGAACAAGAAACATACTAATAATGATAAGAAGAATACGAACGACAACAACAACAACAACACCGGCTTAAGAATAACAAGAACAGCAACAACAACCACAACGATAACAATAGCAACAACAACAGCAACAGTAACAATAGCAAAATTAAGAATAACATACATAGTACAATAATGCAACAACAATAATACATAATCATAAAAATATTAATAAGGCTAACAACAACCACAAGAAGAATAATAACAAGAACAATAACAGCAGCAACAACAACAGCCGCAACCACAACCAAGTAATGTCGGTTTTTCTCAAGACAACAACAACAACAACTAAACGCAGGTTTTCGTCAGGAAAAGTGGGAAATGGCACGAAATCCATCCAAAATGTAAGGAAAACGGTCGTTTCCCTAGGAAAACCAAGGTAACATACGTTTTCCTTAAGGTAACGTACGTTGACGGTAGCGTAGTCCGTAGGCCGTCAGGCAGCTCGGAAAGTCCGCTGCAAAAAAAAACGCGCGCTACTGCGCGGTGTGTGAACATACGGTCCGTGTCCGACCATGTGGACGCAGGAGGTGTGAGTATCGAAACAAGGCTACGTTAGACATCCCGAAGCGGGTTCACGCATCGGTTGGGTGTTCCTGCTGTGCTTTTCATGCCTCGGATGTGGGAGGCAATGACAGCATGTCCGACCATGCCGCAACCGCCGTGCTGCGTGCCCCGGCTGAGTTTGTGGTTGATGGTTCAGGAGCTTTATCAAGCAGCGCAAGATGACGTGACGTGCTACATCAACAATGCGGTAAGGTGGTAAGGCCTTGCAAGGTGCGGGTGTCGGCGTGGCCGTAACGCAATCAGTACGTTGAGTATGTTCCGTTTGCTCAGGCGTCGCCTGCACCAACAGCACCACAGCCCGTGCGGGGCTCGGGTCTACGTGTACACGTCATATGAGAATGTTTGAAAATCATATGTCGCGTGATTCACATGTGCATTGTGCTGGTGGCAAATAAGAAAGGGCAGAAGTCTGGAGACAGGGTGCCCCACCGAACAGAGATATGTTTAAAAGTTTGAAAAGGAATTGCCATGAATTGCATTACATAAAAATTATTGTTTGTTTTTCTGTGGTGGTGTTTCTGTTTTGGCTTTGGCTGCTTGGCTTCTGGGTCTTCCTGGTTTCCTGCGTTCTTGGCTTCGAACACTTCCTTCCAGGCTTCTTGGCTTCTTGACATCTTAACTTTTCGGCTTCCTGGCCTTTTGTGGCTTCTTGACATTGCAATTCCTCGGCTTCCTACGTCTTTACTCTCCGAGATTGGTCCACAAAAAGTGCACGGTCCATCGGGTTCTTCGCTTTGTAATGCTTGGTTCCGGTAGTCTGCTGCATTGGGACCGCGCCCGGATGCCTGCGAAAAGATCCGTGTAAAAACAAATGCATGCGTGCATGTCCTGCGTAACACCTACAGGTTCTCACAAAGTAAACCAGATTCTACACGTTGTCATGGTATATGTATGTGGACATGGATATGGATATGTATACCGTGGAGGCCCCTCCTGGCGAAGCCGGAGTTGCTTCCGTTTCGTGGACCTACAAATGGGGTTTAAAAAAATGGGGTCGCCCGACAGTGGCGCAATGTTAGTTGCAAGGTTTCTTTGTTTGGGGATATGAGTCGCGCTTCAAGCTCTGTCAAGCTGCCGGACGTTGGCTTCAACGTTTCCTTTGGTTTTTGCAGAATCGGGCAGAATGAGGATGTTGTCGCATGTTGCTCGTGATCCCGAGTTTGGGTGGAGTTGCCGGCGGGCTTTGGTATTCAATTACGAAGATTTTTTCAGCATGAAGATGCAACGGGAAGCTAACATGTAATGTTGCAATGCGCCGCTCGCGCTGGTTGTTGTTGGAGGACACCGCTTGCCGTCCGGTTAGGTTAGACTGGAGGCTTCGAGGCTTGTCGAGGCCCGTTCGAGACTTCTGAAATCTAGCGCACTAGTTTGAGCCATCGGGATCTTGGAAGACGGTTGGGATTGGGAAACCCCCCGCCGCTGAGCTCGGAGCTAGCTTTGATGAGCCGGAATCGCGACATGAGCGTGTTAAGGATTTAAAATGTGTGATGAACCGGAAAGGCCAAATGAGGGTGTGTGTTTACGATATATGGTGAGCCGGAATCGCCAAATCAGGGGGCGGGCTTAGGATAGGTATGTATATATATATATATACACATTGTATGACGAACTGGAATCGCCAAATGAGGGTGCGTGTGAGAGTTTTTTCATGGGGGTGTTTAAGAGCCATGAATGAGGGGGTGTGTTTACGGAATCGCCAACTGAGGGGGCGTGCTTAAGATGTATGATGAACCGGAATCGCCACATGAACCCTTATTGGTACAGCCTGAGCAGACCTTCCTTTCTGACGTCTTCACCGCGCGAAAGCAGCTATCCATGCACCCATTGCTTGCATGTCAGTGAGGGCTCCGCGGACGTTTCCGCTAGCTTGTGCTTGCAGTGGCCAAGCGATTCAATCACCTCGCCGGCTGCTGTGAAGCCGTCCTTGTGGTGTACTTTCAAGCTTTGCCTTGGATCGGTATGGGCTGCCGCAGCGTGCGCAGAGGCTGCACACTGCATTGCTGCGGATCATTCCAAAGCACACGGGTTCCAAGACTATCTTGCGATGACTGAAAATATCCTGCCGAGACGTTTGAAGAGAGTTTGAAGGTATATGATATCCCGGAATCGACACAATGAGGGGGCGCGTTTAAGGCATATGATGAGCCGGAATCGACAAAAGGAGAGGGGGGGCGTGTGTTTAAAATCTATAATGACCCGGCATCGCCGACTGACGGGAAAGATGAACCGGAGTCGCCAAATGAGGGGGCGTGTTTGAGATGTATGGTGAATTGGAATCGCCAAATCAGGGAGCGTGCTTAGGATGAGTATATATTGATATAGATATGAGTATGAACCGGAATCGCCAAATGAGGGTGCGTGTTTGAATGTTTCGAGGGGGGTGTTGAAAACATATGATGAACCGGAATCGCCAAATGAGGGGGGGTGTCTAACATATATGGTGAGCCGGAATCGCAAAATTAGGAGGCGTGCATATTATATGATGAACCGGAATCGCCAAATGAGGGGGCGTGTGCAAGATATATGTAATATATGATGTACCGGAATCGCCAAGTGAAGGGGACCGATTTTAAGATATGTGATCAACCGGGGTGGCTAAATGAAAGGTGCTGTGTTTCAGATAGATGGTCAACCGGGATTTCCAACGCGTTTGGCAAATGTGAACAGGCGCAATCACTTAATGAGCGGGCGGGCTCAAGAAATGTCATCGATCCGTTTCGCCTAACGAGGGGGGGGAGTGCAGCATATGTCACGAATCGGAGTTGCATGGAGTTGCCAAATGAAGGTGCGCATACAAGAAATGTGATGCGCCAGGATGGCCAAATCAGGTGCCTGCGTAAACCCGTTTTAAGAAATTTGACCAACCCTGGTCGCCATATGATAGGGTGCAGTTAAGAGATGTGATCAACCGGTCGCCGAATGCGGTGGCCGGGCCGAGGCGGCAGGCGCGTGGCCACGCGAGAATCAGCTTATTATTGTAACTGGCAAAGCCCCGAGAGCTAGCCGCAGCAGAGAGCCCTGCAAATGCAAATTCCAAAAGAAAATGACACAAAGGACAGTGCGGAGTTTGCAGATTGCCCATATTTTGCACTATTTTGCTGTAAAACAAATGATAACAAGAACATCATTGAAATTAACACCAAAAAATTTAGCGCCGTAGATTGCGAGCATTGTCCCCAAGGCGCTGTTCCCTGCAGCGGCAACGGTCCAAGACCAAGCTTGGGCAAGAGGTTCGCTCACAGTTACATCATATTTCCAGTTGGGACAGAACAGTTCATGCATCGTATTAGTCCATCTATGATACTGTAGCGTACTGCAGCTACAGCGCGACTTGCAGGGAAGCCGGCGCCATTGCACTTCCCCATACATGCGTCGCCCGAGGCTTTTGTGAGCCAGGAGCAGGTGACTGGCCAAGGCGTCACAGCACCTTGCCCGCGTGTGCCGCAACAGAGCTGACAGGGCAAAATAAGCGAGATCACCAGTCGAACCCATAAAACATGCAGATAACAAGGCGCAGTGAATAAGAAATGTCAAGAGAACCGATTCCGATGAACAAAGCTTTACGCATACATGTTAGTTCATCAGGGCCAGGGTGTTCAGATGCTGCTGAGAAATTTCATGCATGTTGCAGACCTTGGAATTCCAGAAGCGATGCCCCCCTTTCCCCTGCGTCAGGTGCCACATCGATGCAGGCGCCTGCTGAGCTGTCACTTTTCGTCATGAGGTCGAATGAGGTTCGCAGCTGGACTTGAGCTGCCCCACAGGTTGACTAACAAATCGATTTTCGAAGACGTGATGTAGAGGAATGGGTATACAGTATACAGATCAAACAAGTTGGTGTAGGCTGCATGACCATCAGGCCGTGAAGGCACCGGCACTGGCATTCCCTCAAGGCAGACTCTGCTTTGCTTTGAGACTCCCGTTTGCTTGATCCGAAGAGACACCAACAATGCAGCCCTAAAGTCCCCTCAGCTTGCAACTTATCGCAAAGATCCGGGCTTCAATGCAGTTTCGTCCCTGGCACCTCTTACAAGTTCTGCTCCGCAGGAGTGCAAGAATGCCATTGAGCACTGTGATACAGTCAGGTTCCCCTGAGACCATAGTACGCTTATTAAGAAAAAGAGAAAATACTTGCCAAACTCTGGGCGGACAGTTTAGTATAGTTTGCTTTGCAGAACCTTGGATCGGAGAGGGGTAGTGGTTGCGAGCAATGCACAAGCGAGTTATTTCAGTTGCACCGCTGTGAGCTTTGGCAAGAGAGGTGAGTGTTCGAGAAAAGTCAAGTCCGGTGGCTTTTGAAACGGGGTGAGCAGGCCCGTAAATCATGGGTTTTTCCGAGAGATGCTGAAGGAGAAAGGCAATGCCAGACAACTGTTCATGTAACATGGCTTTGGTATGCCTAGGTACGGTGTAATGTACATCTTGAACCTTTGGCCCCAAGCTCGACGCCCTGCTTTGTGACGCAGATATGCAGAACGCCCAATAAGTCCTTAAGCCGACTCCTCGTTATAGTCATCTCATGTTATTTATATATGTGTCGTTAAGAATGGTTCAGGAAGGGTTGATGGTTGCGGCTGCCCAGTGGCCATTTGGGGTGTGGCTAAAACTCACCCGCTTGAGCCTTCCCGGAAACAACCATTGTGGTAGTTCGACCACTTGGTTGACGAAACTGCCAAACACTCTGAAGCGAACTGTAGGTGGAGCCTCAAAGCTCAGTGGCTCCTCACTGTGTCGCGCTGCCAGACAGGCTGCCAGGTGACCGTCCTCAACGAAATCGTCGTGCGTGCGGAGGCCGACTGAGCAGAAAACTGCTTGAATGTTTGTATCAGTTCCCACCTGATGGGTGAGGAGTCCCTTGACAGCAAAGTGGTCACGGTGCTGAGGGAGGCGACTCGCGAAAGAAGGAAGCCATAGCAAGACCCTATTTTAGCAGCGCGAAACTACGTGGAACCCTCATTGCTCCGCTACGGCGCAAATGTTTCAAGATGGAGAAGTTATGCTTCCGTACTGCCTACACAAAGAGATGTGCTTGCACAGGGCACCTTGCTTGATGTTTTGCGCGGTGGCTTCGAGCCTGAGACACGCCGGCTCTACGTTCGGCAGGCCAGTGTCTCACACAGCAGTGTCTGCCGGGTTCGGTGCTCTCGAGTGATGTGATGATTTCTTTGCCTCTACAAAAGCTGGCTGATGTTACGATAATGTGGCGTGAGCAAGGTCAGACACGACCAGCTCGGCGGCCCAGGAACAATGGCAAGCATCACGACGTCGCTGCTTTGACTCTTCTTGCTCTCAATCGCTCTCGAAAGTCCATGTTTGTGCGGGAGTTGCGGATCGAAGTGATTGGAACATGTGGAGCAGGTCAGGATGCTCCGGCTGGATCAGCTGCATCGCACGGTCTGGGCATCCATGGGCAGGGGCCCCGAGATTCGAACCTGCCTCCATGGAGTCGGTAGAGTCCGTAGAGAGTGCAAAAGGACTTCAGGGTATTGAGTCCTACTTGCCGTCAGGTGAGCTTGGTCGCCTCAGTCTCCCAGGCCTGATTTGCTGGCACCGGGCACTGCTTGCTCTTACCATGCCGCCCATTCGGACTCCGGACAGCGTCAGCCCGTGCACAAGCATCATGAGTCAAAGTGCCGGCATCATGTAGACGCAGTCAAGCCTGGATTATCGCAGGATAAGCGAAGGATCACCGGGCAGCCGTAGGATTGCAGTACAGAGTCACAGAGTCAATATTTTTATGTGTTTCGGAGCCTCGGTTTTCGATTGCAATGGTTATGATGGTTATCATGGTTGTGATAGTTGTAATGAACACTTGCACTTGCAGACGCTGCTCCGTCCATGAACTCTGAAGCATAGCGACTGACAGACGGTTCCCGTCCGGCGGCTAGCAGGTAGTAGTAGTAGTAGTAGTAGTAGGCGGCCCCCCCCCCTACCCACTACCCCTGTTGCATGTGTTGCCTTTGTGGGGGGG
>BGNK01004138.1:39665-59492 GCA_003297005.1 Symbiodinium sp. clade A Y106
TGCTGTAAATACCGAGTAAAACGGATGTGTGTTACAAGAGTATGTAAAAGGGGTAGTTGGTAGGGTGTTCAAGTTGTGATGATGTTCGTTGTTGAAGATGATGATGACGATGGGTTAACACACCAGGTGGAGTACTTTAAAGACCGAGTAAAAAAAGCTTTCCCCCAACCAATTTCGAGTTTTCGCTGAAAGCCCTCGCAAAGGCAAAAAGACAACGTAGCANCTTTAAAGACCGAGTAAAAAAAGCTTTCCCCCAACCAATTTCGAGTTTTCGCTGAAAGCCCTCGCAAAGGCAAAAAGACAACGTAGCAGAGTCCAGAGGTAAGCTTGGCAACTATATAACATGGCTGACGTCACGAAAGTACTGTAAATACCGAGTAAAATGGCTCTTCCGGAGATGTTGTTCGGGGTGTCGGCGTAACAATGTCGTCATCATTCTTCCCGCACACCCCCCACCCCCGCAAAAGCAAGTCAAGAATCGGATGCTGGAGTTTGAAAACTCGCAGGTGAAGTTTGAGGCTTCATAAGATGTTCCTACATGACGAAAGTGCTGTAAATACCGAGTNTAGTAATAGCAAGCGTAGCAATAGTAGTGGTATTACTAGTATAAGTAGTAGTAGTAGTAGTAGTAGTAGTAGTAGTAGCAGTAGCAGTAGCAGTAGGAGTAGTAGTAGTAGTAGTAGCGGTAGTAGTAGTAGCAGTAGTAGTAGCAGTAGTAGTAGTAGTAGTAGTAGTAGTAGCAGTGGTAGTAGTAGCAGTAGTAGTAGTAGTAGTAGTAGTACATAGTAGTACTAGAAGTAGTAATAATACTAAGATGTAGTAGTAGCAGCAGCAGCAGGAGGAGGAGTAGAAGTAGTAGTACTAGCGGCAAGTAGTTATTACTATTACTACGTGGTATGTAGACAGTACTCTTGTTCCAGGCACAAGTGCCAGGACCGAGGACGAGGCCTTGCTCACCAAAGAGGCAGTTGCGCAGCTCTCCTTGAGTAGCGCAGATGTTATCGCACCGTGCAAGGCAAGCGCTACTGGAGTCCCAGCATGGGCCCAAGTCTCTAAGCTTAGCACACTAAATCTAGCCTCTGAGAAACGAGCCATTCGCAGTGATTCGAAGCCGGTTGCACCCACCGCAGAAAGCATCTGTCATGCTGGATATCACCTGGGCTGGGTGCAGTTCTTGAGTCTGCTATGAGGCTAGACTCAACTACCGGTTCCCGACTACAATTTCTGTGTGGTGGTGTTGGGGTTGCGGTAGCCTTCACATCTGTGGTTGACTGTTGCGGCCATGCAATCCGCATCGCATGCCACCAAGTTCCACATGCAGAGAGCATACTCTTGGCATGACGACATCGCGCTTGCGGCTTTGTCGTCTGCACTGACCAATTCCGATTTAGACGGCCTAGGTTTATAGGGGCAAGACTTGTGCACCTTGCGCTAAGATTCGAAATCTCGCGATCTGCCCCAAAAGCTGGGAGCATGCTCCAAGGTTATCAGGTTATCATGAGCTTATACAGGGGCCTGCAAATCTGAATTCGGAAAGCCTCAACCTCCTATTGTCGAGCCCAAAAACATTCGAATCCCGAATCTTGCTTATCGTCAAATCTTGCTATACGTGCACCAGCGTTCGGCGTTCAATGGTGGTCTCCCTTTGACAGACAAGACTCCTACTTCACCACAGGAAGCTGAATCGTGTAACACTAAAGCATCTACAACCCCGAAGCCAGAACCTGTCTCCATCTGAGGACTGCGCACCAATGCGGCCAACCCATCCAGGAACCTGCTAGGTAACAGGGATGAGTTAGCAAAATTGACGCATGAAATCAAAAAATAAGCACTCCTACCATGACTACAATTACTCACTCTAATCGCTACAGTACCACGGCCACTGGCACTACGACGACCACCAGCCCTTCTGCTGCCGCTGCCGCTGCCAATGCCACTACCATTGCGACTACGACGACGACGACGACTAGTTAATTGCTACTGCTACTGCTGCTGCCCTACCTTTCCTACTCCTATTCCTACTTCTACCACTAGTACTAGTACTACGACTACTGCTGCTACTCTCTACTGCTACTGCTGCCACCAACGACCAAAGAAAGAACACAGTCGACATGCTGACAGCACCCCCAGCCGCACCTGCCATAGGCGTGCCACGTCATGAAGCGAGTCAGGAGGCCTCAGTGTGAGGCCCCAAAGCGGTTCTTGAAGCTTTGGGTCTATCTCTGAACTTAATAGAGATAGAGGGCCCTTAATAATTAGAATACGGTTTTGGGGCCCATTATTCTAGAATTATAATAAGGAGTCACCAAAATAGTATTGGAATTATTTAGGCCCTTGATTTGGCAATGTATCTGTGGCATCACTTCTGCTGTACGTCCGTCTGCGGTCGATGCTGTGGCCAAAACCAAACCTTAAAAAGGTGCTTATTTGCTGCCGGTTCTTGCCAAAGCTTGATTGGTTATTATCATGACCGACATCAGGTTATGGCGACTATGGCAACCATGCGCAGATTGGAAGACGGTTAGATCAGCCCCAGTGCTGAAACGTTTCAGCTACTCCGTGTCATGGATCAGAATGTTTCTGTTCTGGCTGCTATGACGTCTTCGACAGCTCAATTTCCAAAGCCTTCTTCTCCTGCTGTGCATCATTCTTCTGACTATTACGGGTGGTATTGGTATTCACCATTGACATTTGCGATGCTTGTGCACATGAACCGATCAACCGCCAGTTGATCACCTAGACAAGTATCACTGCGAATATCAACGACTGTCGCATGAGTACCAAACCGGTAGACCACAAATGTGTTTCTCGACAAATCCTGGAGCCTTTGAGGCTCAATACCTGTTGACCATGCAATAGTCAGTGCATGAAGCACATACAGACATGAGGGCACCGCTCTAAGCATTCGGTATTTCATTCCGACCCGCTGTGAAAGGATGAGGTCCCTCTTGGATGCTAAACTTCCACGATGCCGTTTGACAGCCCATGCTTTGCAGGTGGCGCTGGCGGGCTCACGGCTCAACAACAGCCGTCAACGAAAAAAAAACATTGGCGAGCTTCCAGAAAAGCTCGGAAACCACAACGCACCCATTAAGCGGCACGACCCCTTCGAGGTAGCGCCAGTGCGTTGAAAGCCGTCATACCGTCAGAAAAATGTCCTCCTGGACGCTTCCTTCTGCTTGTCCGGCAGTTCTTTCATTTTTGCATCGTTCTCCTTCCCCTTCTATTGCCACATCTGCCTCCGCAAACTTCCCTTGTTCTTGCGTGTTGCTGGGACAAAAATGAAGGTGCATGTGCCGTCCACACATGACTAAAAGTCCCAGCAGCATGATAAAGAGAGAGATCAGCATGGTGCCACTCATGTCATCCAAACTGTAAGACTTCGCCCTGAGCTCTCCTCCGGGCAGATCGATTCATGGAAGAGCTCGGAGTTGATTTTTTTCATGTCCTCAAAAACCCCCCGAGTGATGGCCGCCGTGAAAGCCCAAGAAAGGCTATGTGCCATGCGTTCATTGATCGGGAAGGACAAGGGCACGCTCCAAAGAAGGCCGCCGACCCGGATGAAGTTGCAATCACGCAGAGGATCACCGCAGAAGCCTTCAGATTCAGGAACCTGACAGTCTGCGTCTCGCACTTTACCGGCGAAGAGCGAGTTGATCACATCCTCGGAAAGGACCATCGCTTGACAATTGCCCGCATGGAAGTTCCGTGCGGCGTGCTCGATGTCCACGCCTTCAAATTTAGCCTGGTTGTAGAGAGTCTAGAAGGTTGTCAGGAGGGATGCTGGAGCACAAATATCCATGTTGGCATGAATGGCATCTTCAATGGAGTTGACAGTGCCAGCAGAAGCAGAGGAGACCACCAGCAACGAAGCCAAGTTAGCAGTGTAGCTCGCCAAGGTAATGAGAATGAAGAAGGCCAATCCCAGACCGAAAATCTGTCGCACTGGGCGAGTCGACACGTTCATGCTGCTTTGTTGCAGCAAGAAGTCATGCCAAACTTCGAAGTAAGAACGGAGAATGGCGACTACATTGCTTCGGAGCAATGTCTTGTAGTCGCCATGGCATCCTGTTTCATAGAGTTGCTCGAACCAGAAAAGGAGAGACATGATGCACAGGATTGCCACAATCCCTGCCCACGCACCGGGTGTGAACGGGCGAAAGGGGTAGGACAAGCCATCAACAAGAGTGATCTGCTGGGAGGTCTGGACTTTGGCAACCACAAGGTAGAAGAAGTCCTGCCTCACGGCTGGCAGGAAGGTGACCAATTGGTTCCTTTGTGGCGTCAGCCAGAGATCTGCGATGCAAATGTCAAAATTGCCCACTGCAACATCATGAACACATGCAGTGTACGAACTCTCTGGAAACACACTTCTTGACAGCTGGGTTGCCCATCCTGGGATAATCTCAACCGTCGGAGCCGGGGTGAACAGGGTCAAGGCCTCTTCGAGAAAGTCATACGATGGACCCCCATATTCCAGCTCATTCCGGAGGTTCGTTCTGGAAACAACCCATGGTGCCCATGCAGCAGCCGCAGCCCGAAGGGTGCGGCCCTTCACCGGATCCTGAAGCGCCGACATGTCGTAGCGATTAATGAAGCCACAAGTCTCGTAGCTGTAACGTGCTGAAACGTTGAGGAAATTTGTTGGGTTCGTCTTTCGGGTGCGGCAGTGGGCCGATGCATTGCTGCCCATCGCACCACCGGCTGCTTCACACAGGTCCTCGTTTTCAGGGCACAACTCTGGATCCACGTAGCACCACAAGTTTCCACACCATGCACCTTGATTCTGACTACAGCCGGTCTGCGACACGTTGGAGTCATGTGCACCACAACCCGTCAATCCATAAGTGGCCGGAAAGCCTGCGGCAACGGTTGCAGCCTCGTAGATGGTAAAAGAATCGGAGGGGGCTATTCGTGATGCACGGACACCCCAGAGCTCCGGAAAGGCTGCCAGCCGCCACGATTGACGGCAAGTGGAGGACGAAAGTAAGCCATGAATGCATTGTAGGCTTAACTTTAGTTCTTCGCATGCAGCATGGAGCCAGAACTGCTCTGACACGATCTGTTCATACTGCTACTGCCTTTATTCACTGACACTTTGGTGTATGTAGGCATAGGGTAAGTGCCCAATGCTGAGCTTCACACAAACGTGAAGCAGCCGGCAGCCCTGTCGCAGTCACTTCTCGGCAGCACAAGCTTCATGCTGCTTCTGACCTATCGATGTTGCAGTACTTGCGCTACTACTCCTACGTGCCATCTTGGAGAGCTTTACGACTTCCTGGCTTCGTATCTGCAGTACACGTACTCCTGGTATCCGCATGAATATGCTCAATTGTCCTGTCTTGCACGGTCTCGTACCAACCTGTCCTCGTCAATGCCTCGTCTGTTCTCAGGAGAGGTGTGAGAAGCTCTGTCTACGATGTGCTTTTGGTCACTTGTGTTTCGAGATCGCGAGCCTTTCAGACTTATTTGGACACACGAGATGAAGCAACCGGCAAGCCTCAAATTGCAGATCAGCTGGATCAGACCGCACACGCTTGAACCCTCGGAAACCTTGAGACACCGAAAAGACCCGAAGAGAGCCACGAACCTTAAACCTCAAGATCATGAAGCCCTAATCCGCAAACGCCGGAAGGACAGGAATCTTCAAAGGATCAGTTGGATGGAGTTTGCATGTCCAGATTGCCGACTTCAGCCGCTCAATATTGAACTATTGCAGCAGCGCAACTCCCAGAACCATCAAGGAACCCTGAACCCTAAACCCTAGTTGGGACAGCTCTCTGGTGTTCGGGTGGAAGCAACCCATGAGAAAGTCTCTACCAGCACAACTGCAAGGTAAACTAGAGAGAGCCCCACAGCCCCACCTGCCCTCGCAAAGCCCCGGCTCTTGTGCACAACCCAGACCCCCGGGAGGATCCAAAAAGTAGATCCCTTAAGGGGGTTCCTACCCTTTAATAGCTAGGGTCCCAAATTAGGGGATCTACTGCTTAGATCCTCCCGGGGGTCTGGGAAAGCACACCGATCTCCATAATAGTTCATCTACTCTCCACCATGGGAGCCTCGGAAGTCGAATCGGGCTCCGGGGTTTAGGGGTTTAGGGTTTAGGGGTTTAGGGATTTAAGGTTTAGGGGTCTAAGGGTTTAGGGATTTAGGGGTTTAGGGTTTAGGGATCAGAGGTGGAGCCCCAAGGACTGAGTCCGGCCTCTGGATTCCAGGTGGTTCTGGATGGATTCAATCATGTCTGCCTCAGCTCTGCGGAACAGGGCCGGCAGAAACACGCTCTGGCTTTTGGTTCATGTATGTGTAAATGTATGTATGTGTGGTATGTATGTATGTATGTATGTATCAAATGCATGTATGTAACTCGTCTTATGCGTGTAACTAGTGTTATGTACTGCTGTACTTATGTGCATGTATACGTATGTATGCATGCATGCATGCATGCATGCATGTATATGCAGCACACACGCACACAACATGAACACTGGAGTGGACGCCGATGCTACATGCCGAGAGCGGGGCCTGGGGCACCAGCCGATTGGCGCTCCAGGCATTGCCTGAATTCGGATACTCGCGTAAGAGCACTGCGAAAGGAGTTGGCATGTTCACAACAGTATAAGGGTATTGTCGATGTACCCTGAACCTGCAAGCCCGAAGCCCCTAACGAAGATAAGCGCGTGCGGTTCCTCAAAACCAGTGACCAGCATCAAATCTCGGGCTTCCTAGCCTCAGCACTTCCCGCAGGTTCTAAAAGGCTTTGAAGGTTGTCAATACGGCGCATACAAAAAGTGTACGTTTCTTGGGGCCTTTCTTGTAGCTAGGATCCTGCTACATATGGTCGACATTGGGGCATCTTGTCTCTGAAACCTGCAGGCATGTCCATCTCGCCAAGTTGCCATCGAAGGGCATAAACTCCAAGAAGCGCACCTGGCAGCCTAAACCTACACCCATGAACCAAAGTGCAGGGCATAGCATGACACACTCCGCTGAACAAGCTGGTGTGGAAAATTCAGCCTAAATCGATTGATTTTCAGGCTCCGGAACTCCAAGGGGCCTGGAGACTTCGAAAGCTTCTCAGGTCTACCTGGCCCCCGCAGAACCTGCCTCTTCATGGCGGCTCTCCAGTTTTCTGTCATGTGCCATAATAAGATACTTGTAGCCTCTTCCAAGGCCCAGACTCTGGGGATTTGGGAATCAAGGCCCTACTTAAATGCACCCCAAACTCCAAAACCCACTCCAAACCTTGAACCCTAATAGTATAATGGGCCCCAAAACCCTATACGAATTATTAAGGCCCCTAATATTATAGTACCCTTATAGATCCCTTATAGTAACCCTTATAGACCCTGAACACGAAGGCCCGAAGATACAACCCTGAGCCCAACGAGGCTTTGGGGTTCCTAGGAGGGTCCATCCGCCTCGACGGGCAGCGACTCAGTGAGATCCTGGGCTTTTCAGTAACCAGGGGGAAAAAAGGTTATAAACTTGTATTTCATAATGGTTCCTTTAAGAAAAAGTATTATTTTTATAAAAACAATTCATAATGGTTCCTTTAAGAAAAAAGTGTTAAAGTATGGTACTCCAAAGCCGAGGATCCACAAAAGCTCCCACCTCGTCCTGGATTCGGCAGCCGACAAATGCAAAGAAAGTAAACGGGCAATCTCACACATACATACATAAATGCATACATACATACAGACAGACGGACATACAGACACACAGACACACAGACCTACAGATCTACAGACATACATACAGACAGACAGACCGACAAACAAACATACATACATAAACACACACACACAAGCTCCACACTGCAGCGGGAGCACGATTGGCACCCCAGAACATGCCCACTGGGGGCAGCAGGACTTCGGGAGGCAGAGAACATATGCTAGGCCCGAGCACGGTCTGACAAAATTGAAAAGTTCGAAAAGTCCCCAGCCCTCAGACCGGTGGAACTACGAAGGAGCCCTGGGATGCTAAATTTTGTGGTGCTTCTGGGGCTGTCGTGACTTCGACTGATTTGAAAACACAGGACTGTGCAGGAACACGATTTCCACCCTAATTACGCTACCATGATGGGATTTGAAGGCGAGCGTGATTCATCAAAATCGGACGCACCAATTCAAGCATTGGACTTTGCGATGAATTCGGTGCCCACGGCACACAGGGCCCAAGCTGGCGTGACTGTGCAAACAAGTCGAGAGCGGCAGAACCGCCGTGCACGAGCTGCGGGCGCCGAAGTTGGGCTGCACCGTTTGTATCTATGCAGTTTATACATGTTTATACGATTATGTACACGCGCTTCCGGTAAGTTCCAAATAATGAAAATGTTAATGCATGTAATGGACCAAAAAGAACAATCATGACACCGATACAATAGCTCCCAGCTCTTTGCTATGATGCTGATGCATCATACAATACATCTGGCAAAGCTGCGTCGCATGCAGGATGAAAGCCATGACAAGTGTTCACCCTCAAGTTTCAATGCATTCGACATGTGTGTTTCAGGTATTCAACCAAATCCTCGCAGGCGTGCGCAGACGTGAGCATGCGAAGCGTCATGCCCCTCGACTCCTCATTGGCCCCTTTGAGGAGAACGCAATTGAGCTTCAAGTTGAAGAAAGGCTCCTCTTGGGCAACAAGATACGGTTTAGGGTTTAGGGTTTAAGCAGATCGGCTCCTCCGCAACTGCGTGCATACTGTCCATAATTCGGGCCTGTTCATGGCAGGTCCCCGTGAGGACACGCGACTGATAGATTGGCCAAAGCTTCGGCACGACATTCAGTGTGGCACCCGATGCCCTTTGAATCTAGTCCTACCTCCGTTACTCCTGTATATTCAACGTCATCATGCTCATGGCTGCTGTTTCCAAACAATGTCACTATGGGCAATTTCTATGGGCAGCTAAAAAATCAGGCCCTGGAACCGCAAGGACTCGGCCTCTAATATGGGGCCTCAATAATTACAAATACCATTTCGGAGGTTCCTTATTAGAATATCTCATACCCCAAAACCCTATTCTAATTATTGAGGCCCCTATTTATAGAACCCTACTACTTTAGAACCCTACTATAGATCCCTTATAGGCCCCGTTGTGGAACCCTTTAAAGGAATCCTATCTTTATTATTAAGGCCCTTATGCTATACAACTCCCCGAGCGCCGGACGTGCCAATCCAGCGGCTTCCCCGCCAGAAACGGGAACTTGGCCGCTTGCAGCGTGTCCAAACCTTGTGGAGTACTAGGGGTCTAAATAACTGCCTATACTAATTTGGGGGTTCCTTACTATAATTTCAGCATACTGGGCCCCAAAACCCTATTAAAACTATTAAGGCCCCTATGGTGCATATTGACTGCCGGCTGTCACGACCATCATCACAGCAAACGCAGCCCTAAAAACTAACTTGAAAGTGGAGCCCTCTAACAGGTTGTCTGTGTGCCTTGCATGCCACAAAGCAACCGAAGGTACTGTCCCACGGACACAGATCGCAAGACCTGGATATCATCTCGCAAACTCTCGCCTGCAAGCCATTCTAAGCCTCCCGGCTTAGATTGACGTTTCTCAATCCCGCTGCACGCATCTGCGGAAGGAATTTCTTGAGCCTGGGACCACAAGTCATGACCGGCACTCGGATTCAGATCAATAGTGCACCCGTCTTTGTGATGTCACCAGACTGCTAGGGTCTGCCACAGCTTCGGGTGGAAGTTCCCGGCACTAACTCAAACCTTGCATGCGGCCTTTGGGGTCTATATGGTGCGGGATGCGAAGTGATTTTCAGAGTTTGGGCCCGGCAACTTGCGCTAGGCGCAGCCACAGTCCCAGACTTTGACAACCTACGTTACATCTTGTCAGAGAACGTATCAGCATGAGATTCAGGGTTTCGAGCATGAGCCCCTAAGCCCTCAACCCTAAACCCTAGTTCAAAGCATCAGATAGGATCAAATGAACAGCTAGCCTTCAGCTTTACGACGGACACATCCCGTCCAGGCTCCAACCTTTAAGAGCGGAAGGTCGCAACTGAATCAACCCGCAACATCGGCGTACATGGGAATAGTATGATGACCATTAACAAGGTCATGGCAATGCGGGTCTATCACGATCATGTTTTGCCAAAACAGTTTGAGAAGAACAGAGGTTCCCGAGCACAAACCCTCAATTCACATGATCCTTGTTTTGAGGGCCCTTAAAGAAGGTACTCCTAAACTTTTGAAACTTCCGTATACGGTCATGGTGGGTTTAGGGTTTGGGGTTTAGGGTTTAGGGCCTTATGGTCATGATGTATAGAAGTTGTTAAGGGTTTGGGTGCCGAAGCTTTCACCGGGGCTGGGGGCTGGGGGCTGGGGCTGAAAATTTGTCAGGAGAATGTTTAACTGCGGGCTGCAGGCTGGGGCTCGGGTTGGCTGGGGCTCCTGCTTCTCGACTCCAACCGAAAAAAAAACAACCCTGAACTTCAAACCCTCAAACCCAAATCTCAACGATCAAACATACTCTCAAGCCTAAGCCTCCCACCCTAAAAAACAAACATGCAAGAGTACAGACGCCCAACCTGAAACCCCCAGCCGAAACCTCAACTAAGAAAAAGCTATCAACCTCAAACATTTAAAGCCCCGAAGCTCAAACAGTAACAGTTCCTAAACCTCAAGCACTTAAATCCCCAAACTCATATAGCAAAAAGCCCTAAACCCTAAAACCCTAAATCTCAGAACTCAAACAGCAAGAATCCCAAACATCAAGCCCCAAATACCCCAAATCCAACTAGTCACAATGCCTGCGCCTCAAACCCTAGCTTCAACGCTCAAACAGAAATTAAAAGAAGTCCCTGAACCTAAAGCCCTGAACCTCAAAATGCAACGAGTGAACATCACAAAAAGCCAAAATCAAGCAGGGCAAACCTCCTAAACCCTGCACCCCGAACCCTTAAAACCCAAATCCAAACCCTAAACCCTAAATCCTAAAACCCTCAACCCAAAACCCTAACACCTAAACCCTAAAGCCCAAACCCCACAAGTGTTCCGGCCTCACGCCATTGGTCGTGATGCCAAGCGACAGCGGCTCGGGGAGGCCTCGTTGGTGCCCAGTTTTTCGATAAGTTACCATAAGGCCTAGGCGTTTAGGGTTCAGGGTTAGGGCTTAGGGTATAGGGTTTAGGGTTAAGGCTAGGGGTTTGGGGTTCAGGGTTAAGGTTCGGAATGTAAGGTTTAGGGTTTGGGGTTTGGGGTTGAGGCGGTTTAGGGTATGGGGTTTCGGGTTCAGGGTATAAGGTTTAGGCTTTGGGGCTTGCTGCTACTACAAGGTTTACTAGAAGGGCTACTACCAGGGTTTCGACAAGGTTGGTAGACGGGCGACTACAACGGTGTCAATAATAAGGGTTGCTATTTGGGTTACTGGAAAGGTTTCTATGATGTCAGTTCTATTATCACGGGTAAGCATTGTGCGGGGGTTGCTATAAGGGTCATCATGATCTGAGTTTTTAGGCTTTTCAGTTTGAGGCGTTTCAGGTCTAGGGCTTCTTTAGGGCTTGAAGATCGTATTTCTTTTGGGGTTTCGGACTCGAGCTCAGGAACTGGAAAAACCAAAGCTTTGAGGAAGTAATTGAGGGAATCGCCACTTGCTGTGCCACGGCTTTATGCTGGGCTGACATAATATAGGGGTCTTAATAACTCGAATTGGGCTTTGGGGTATGCTAGAGTAGAGCTCTAATAAGGGGTACTGGGGAATTGTACTGGTAATTCTGCAGGCTTCTATGTTACCTGCAGTTTGCTCCTGAGATGGTATGTCACTTCCAGACGCTGAAGATCCAGCAAGAAACGCGAAATCAATGCCCTGAAGACGCTGAACCCGACGTCGAATCCTGCACCCGAGCATTATGACTAGCAGCCTGTAACTTTCGGACAGAGCTTCACTCATCATGCGAGTTCTCAGGCACCGGCAAGCATTTAGTTCGCCGATATCCTGCAAGCAGCTGTTTTTGTACGCACAAACAGCCTCATTCCGACTTCCAACAAAGGCCTCCAAGTTCCAAGTTTCCCGGCTAGATCCTGACACATGCAGCCGTCCTGCATGATCTGTGCGAAGTCTCCTCGCGTGGTTGGCTCGCCGCCTGTGAGCCTCACCTTCAGATGACGGTGAAGTTGAGAACCATTCCCGGATGCACAGTGTCAAGAACAACGACACACACACGCACACGCACAGACAGACAGACTTCACTGGAGAACATTGCATGGCACTGTACTGCGATGCAGCGGTTGTTACGGCATAAACCGAATACAGAATTGATATACAGCTTGCATGCATGCAAGAACGAGGTGAAGGGACCCTCATAAAAAAAAAACGGAAGACTTCCCTTGGAAAGATTGGTGGCTGATAATGGCAACGCTTAACGGACTGGAACTTGCCTCATCACCTGTTCAACCCCCACCGGCATCTGAGAATCTCCAAACCCCGAAACAAAAGCCCAATAGCCAACCTCGTAGAACCCTAAACCCTAAAACCCGTTTCTGGTACCCTGCAAGGAACCTGGATACACCAGAATGCTGGAGATCGAACTCCGGGGCACCCCACCTTTTTGACACCCAGACGGACGAAAAGCCGCAGCAACCGCTTCAACTCCTGCAGTCCCGCGGGTGTTAGGATGTTTAGGGTTCAGGGTTGAGGGGCTTAGGGTTTAGGGTTGAAGGGTTGAGGGTTTAGGGGGTTTCTTGAAGATTCGGAAAACCCCAAGAGATTGCTAGTGTGTGATAGTGATAGAGCAGGACTGCTTTTGTACTACAACGCGGGGAGTGTCAAGATTGAAAAGCTCGAAGGCGCGGGTCATTCTACACAAAATCGAAGTCCCGAGGCCCTGCAATTTTCAGAAATGTGTTCCCTAGATATGAATGCAGGGGCTTGGTGACTTTTAAGGACTTGCAGCGACGTCACGAGGAGCAAACCATTAGGAGGGTCACTCGAACTACAACGAGCTTGTACTCAAACCAGTATGTGCTTCGCCGAAGACGTGGCCATTGATGCCCGCCACGGGATACACTGCCCGAGCGTGTCCTGGGCCGTGAGCACCTTGCCGCCCGGTGTGGGGGTGAAAACTTCCTGTGAGAGTTCAATGGTAGATGCAAATCTACGCAGAAGTCTTGGACAGAACGCTGTTCGAAGATTGCAGCGGTACAACTTCAGGATACTACGCGTGCGCAGGATGCCGCGGAGCGCAAGGAAGTAAGCTTGGTCATTCATGGCTTGGTGGAGTAAAGACGTCTGTCCAGAAAATCTCAGCTCAACTCGGGTCCTCTCCATCTTCCGGCATGCAGTAGCGACCTTGCACAGCTTTGTGAAGGCGCTCTCGCTCACCCCATAGCCAAACGTCATGCAGCTGTGAAATCGAATCCGTTTCGCCAAATGTGGCACAAGCAGGCCTGCATCTTGTTTAACTTTGGGGTTTTTAGGGTGCCGGGACAATGGGTGACAGCTCCAACCATCTTCGTCTTTTCCTTGGTGCTCGCCGGGAAGTGAAAACAGCCACGTCTGTTTTGCAGCAGACACATTCTGAGAAAGGTGCATTTTAGGTTGCACCTGTCCGTCAGCGAGACCCGCAGATAGCTGTGCCTCATCAGCAAGCAAGCATGGGAATGGATGTAAGCGAGGGCTGATAGACTGCATGGGTTTTGGGGGTTGTACGAAGTCGTCTCGAGACTACCAGGGTTACAGAGTTGGATTCGCATAGACTAGTGAATCAGTTGTCTAGTCTGTGTCGTGATCGAGCTGCTCAAGCACAAGCACGAAAACAACAGCAAACTCTGAGACGCTTCAAGTTCATCTTTACACCTCTGCACAGTGTACAAACCCTGTGTGGGAAAGAGTCCTAGCCCCAATCTTCCGGCCTGCGTCCGAAGGTGTCCACCAAGGAAGGGTCCACTGTGGTCGTGCTAGCCACCTCCGAGGTTTTGGGCAACGGGTTCACCTCGGTTTGGTCCGAGAGGGTTTAGGAATGGTTTAGGAATTTGGCTGTATGGATCGCAAAACAACTTGCAATTCCCAAACTAAACCTCTGATTCATGTCTCACAGAAGTGGGAAGCTCTCAGGTGAACACGCAAAGTTGACCTTTCAGTAGCAAGTTACAGCAGCACGCAGATCTGACTGCTTCTGTCTGGAAACAACCTTGCTTTACGTTCCATGCATGGGATCTCTTCAGGACCACCAGGACCACCAAAGCCAAAATGGGTCCCCCCGATGTGCTGGTGGGATTCAGCGTTCTCCCTGCCTTGCATGTTGGGTTCTAGGCGGCTTCATGCAAGGCCACCCCAAAATCGCTCCTGGTCCCGCATGCACGTAGGAGTCAGGCTCAGCATGCATCCTATGTATTGAAATCCGCCGAGGCCACAGGCCCAGGCGTCTTGGGGGTGACCTCAAGAACGACCCCTCTTTTGCGTCCTTTTTCCACCACCCGGCCCTGCCTACGCCCCCCCGTTTTTCCCCCCGCCCTCCCCTCCTTACGCTCCCAGGCCTCCAGCAGAACCTGACGAAGCCGACGCTAACCAGTTCTTGTCACTCTTAACGTTCGAATGCCACTATGTGTACCACGCTGTTTGAAGGAACAAATGAAGCATGTTCCAAAATCGAACCTCCGGACCCTGAATGTACAACTTCCGCACCAAACACTACGGCCTGCTGCACTTGCACTATTGAAGTCTTCCTTCTGCGGTTTGCCCAGGAGTGCCAGGCGACGTATAGTCAGACCTCTACAGACCCAGGCCTTGGGCCCTAAAACCGATAAACACGCAACACTACACCCTACAAGCCTCAAGCCGTAAATCCCAAAACTTTAAAGCCCAAGCCTCAAGCCAAACCCTACGCTAAACAGTGACAACCCCCAAACTCCAAACCATAAACCGCATAAACCCCCAAACGCTTCAAAACCTGCATATTAGAACCCTCATAGGAGCCCTTAATCACTAGGCAACCTTAAAAGAACGTATCTCCAAGTCGGGCCTTGCGCACTCCGCATGCGAGGCCGAACCTCAGTCACTGCTTCAGAAAGACAACGACGATGATGAGTATCAGAATAGTGCTAATGATAAGACGATTAGGCATTTTGTTCTTGCTCTGCTGGGTGAAAGAAAGGGTTTGAATTAAAGACGTAAAACATGGTTTATAGGCGCTCATAGGGTTCAGCATGGGGCTTCGATAGTTACAAAGTGGCTATAAGGGGATACTGCTACTGCTTATTCTGAACCCGTATCGGTAGCTGGCTTGTGGATCAACACAATAGGAGTAGCGGTCGTAGTAGCAGCAGCAATAGTAGCAGTAGCAGCCGTAGCAGCAGCCGCTGCAGGAGGAGGAGCAGGAGCAGGAGCAATAATGTATATGTAGCTGTGACAGTATTGGTAGGATGCGTGGTAGGAAGGACCACGAACGAATCCAACATGTCGACAGGGATGCTTTTTACATTCCAGGGCCCGTTCGATTGTCTGCATCCGGAAGTGGCACCAAGGTCGCCATCTGCAAGCATCGCATTGTAGATGCCGGCGAGCACTTCTGTACAAATCAGCCGGCAGATGCATACCTCCGATGTACAGGCTTCAGCTTGCGGCCCATCGCATTCTGCCCTTTAGTAGGCATGAACACCGACGGACGAAGACCTGGGGCATATTGACTCCCAGCACAGAGCATTCAAACAAAGGCCTATATACCGATGCCTACTGTATCTGAAGCCACCATCTCTTCAAACTATGGAGACAGCGTCAGCGTCAAGAGGGTGCATGCATAGGGCGGCGGTCTGCGGAGACGGCGCCGCATAATTCTAACCCTGGACCTGGTCTGAATTTCAGTCTGAATAGTTCAAACACGCCAGGCGCGGGCGAGGCTGTGGAGCTGTCAGCCAAGTGGACATGCAACTGGTCGAGCAAAACAGCCTTTCAACTGTCGTGGGAACACATGCAAGGCACCTTGCACCATAGCAGCGCTGCGAAAGCTTCGCTCGACCAGTACGAAGGCCACACTGAGTGGCGGGGCTGAAGCTGCAGCGCTGCCCGAAGGGCTGAGTTAAAGTCAACCACGAATAAAACTTCACTCTGATCAGTCTAGCAGGGAAGGGCAGCACGGGGAAGATGCACACTTCCAAAAGCCATGTATATGAGGCAAAAGTCCATCTTCACATCTACCTTCCCACTGCTCATCCATCCTTACCTGCCGTTGGGACTTTAAGAGGTGAAAAGCGATCTAGCTCCTGCCCTGTAGATAGCCACAGGACGCTGGAACTCCTCAGACCTCCCGCGGACTTTCGTTGCTTAGCAAACCTCAGCGGCTCTTCTTGGACTGCGAGGCTTGTATGGGCAAAACGTGTACTTGATATATGCTATGTTTGGTTGGTGGCTGTTGCTGTTGTTACTGCTCGTAGCATTTCAATTTCTCGGGTCTCACTATGCAAACTACTGCTGGTTGCTATCATCGATGTTCGTAATTGTGACAGCGGCGGTGGTGCTTGTGGTGGTTGTCATCGTACTCATCCCGGTTTTTTCATCGGTTGCTGGGTGGGCATCTACGGCAGAGCTTTGGAGTCAGCGGCATGTTCAAGGCACATCGGGCACCTTCATTTACCGGCGGAGCTGGTTCCAGATTTCAGTGTCTCTGCTCTCTTGCTGTCGTGGAACAGAGACTTAACAATGTTACCCTTGACAGGGGTGCCGTTCAGCTACCTTCCAGTTTTAGAAATCCAGACCAGGACATGGTCAGCCCAAGTGCAGCTTGGAGGATCTTGAAGTCTAAGCCCTAAGCCCAACAACCCTAAACCTTAAACCCTAAACTTGCCCTAAACCCCAACCCTAAACCTTGAACTGTAAACCCTGGCAGCTGAGTCACTTTGCAGGAAGAAGAAGAAGGAGACCTCGGAAGCATCGACGCCCTGGCTGTACCTCAAGCACGGAAGGAAGTTGCACATCGCATCGTGAATCCTCGTGTTTCAGCAAGGTTTAGTAGTTTAATGGTTAGGAGGGTTCTGCGTTGAGGATTCCGGATTCAAGATTCAGACTTTGAGCTTGAGGTTTAAGCTTCATGAAGTTCGTGTAGCGCTTAGGGTTCGGGGTTTGCTGCACAGGACGGCTGTCTGAAGCTCGACTTCCGAGTGGAGTTCAGCCAGCTGGGGCTGACCAATCCTGCTTGCCTCTGAGCACCCGACACAAATCTTGATGCCACCCATGCACCTGCCGGGGTGATTTCAAACCGCTCGAACTCCATTTCTTGGTGTCGGACTCGGAAGAGAGAGAGAGAGAGAGCCAGAGAGCCAAAGGGCCAGAGAGACAGACAACGAGCGAGCAGGCTGATATCAGTGACAAGACAGTCTCGCCCGCCTACGATAGCCTCGACGTAGTTGCTAGGCACCCGCTGCAGAATTCCTCCCGCAAACAAGTAGTTGCGAAAGCTGCTTTACTGTAGTCCATGGTCTCTCTCATGATTGCATACCGAAGGGTGCACAAAAGCTGCATCAGTGATGATACTGTAGTACAACAAGTACAACAATGCTAACACTAACAACAAGAGCAGCAACAGCCGCAGCAGCAGCAACAACAACAACAAGCAAGGAAAACAGCAACAAAGCGACAACACCAACATCAACACCAACATCATCAACGACAACAACCAACAACAGGAATCACCACGAAACAACAATAACGAACAACAAACAACACGACACAACAAGACATCGCACGAACAACAGCAGCAGCACCAGCATCAACACAACCACCACCACCACCGCCGCGAACAACGAAGACGACCACCACAACCACGACAACCACGACCACGACCACAACCACAACGACAGCGGCCACGACGACGACGACACAACAAGGCTTTGGGATAAATCTCTGTAACTTATAGGTAAGATACTGGATATACGTAATGTTTCTGACAGGAAAATCCTACGGTCTGTCACTGTACCTGTATCGAGTCTATCCGCTCAAAGCGAGTTAGTGCTATCGCCTTCTTCGGACATTGTCCCAGACTTTATCAGCCACACCAAGACAGACTCGCATCAGCTGAGGTTAGGCCAGGGTCCTTCCACCCCGAGATGATGGACCATGACGGGAGGGACAGCTCGCTGAAGTACGAAGCGGATCAACCTGACGATCAACGAGCTATGCCCGAAGCTTCACATCTTCTGGCCGGCTGGCCCAAAGAAAAAAGTCGCAACCGCCCTCCAGGAGTCTCAATCCTTTCCACTGAGTAAGAAGTCTGCTGTGGCTCTGTCACCCTCGATTACACGTAGTCGCCCCTCGTCCAGCCAGGCGAACCGAAGTACCGCCGGGGGAATACCCTCTGCTCTCTGCAACCTCATACAATCAGCCCAAATCCCGACACTGTTGCCCTACATCAGCACTGCCAAACCTTTGGAGACTTTGCGGTCTGTCGCCGTTTAGGGTTTAACACCAACGTGAGTCTAGCAAAGTGGCTGGTCACGGTCCGAGGCCGTCATTCGGCTGCATTGCGCCATGATGCCATCTTGTAGATGGTTGATTTTGCCTTGGCGACTACAGGCTTCAGGGTTTAGGGCTCCTAGAATTTACGGTTTTGGGGTTTTGCCTTGGCGACTGTAGCTGTAACAAGCCGATACCCTGGGATCTAGGGTTTAGGGCTACTTGAACCCAGGGCTTGAGGCCAACGCCCTGCTCCCACTTTTGTCGGACCTGATAGAAACAAAAAGACCATGAACATTGAACCTGTAAACCGCCAGCCCTTGCTAGTTCATCCCCAGTTCCCAACCTCTTAAAGTCCTGACCCTTAAATGTAATTTGTCAAGGATGCTCCGCAACAGGAAGTCGAAGTTGGGCTATGGCATCTGAGCCACGGGTATACCCTTAACCCCGCAGGCTCGCTGTGTTCTGGGGAATTGTGTCTCATCACCTGCCATAACCCCGAAGAAATGCTTCACAGGTCCAAGGCCTCCCTCCACTTCGGTGTGCTTAGACGCGTAATCTAGGAGCCTGAATAATCAGAATAGGATCTCGGGGCTCCCTATACTATACTTATAATTAGGAACCCCCCAAAATAGTGTTGGTAATTATTTAGGCCCCTATATTATGCCCTGTTTAAGGTGGATGGATCCAGGTGGGCCCAGGCTTGTTCCCCCCACCCACACACACACACACAGAGACTATGATAGTAGGATCGTCCTAACCCCAAAGCCAGTCTTAGAACAGCCCTAAACCCTAAATCCTAAACCTGGAACTACAAGGAGTAGGACTAGTGTAGGAACCTGATTGGGGAACCCTGGGCCTACAATCCCAAAATATTAGTATCCACATAACGAGCCCTTATAAAGACCCAAGCTTCTTAATCACATTCCTATAAGGGGTAGTGCTCTAGATTAGGATCCCTGCTAGGGTCCTTTTATGATGGGTGCTGTACTATCTTGAGGGCCTAAACAGGGACCCTACTTTAGAGAACTACCAATATAGTACGCTCATAGAACCCTGATAGAAACACTCATCCCGAACTTATCCCTCCTTGAAGGAACCCTAAAAAGGGACCCCAAAAGAAAGCCCGAAACCCTAAACCCTTTAAGGAGCCTTTCAAGGGACCCTAAAAGACAAGAGCAGGTCGAGGATCCCGAGATCATCTTCGTGGCCTGAACTTTCGAGAGTCCGAGGCCGGAGTTGCATTTCCTCGGCCCAAAACTGGCGCTTCCGGGTTCGAGGCTTCAGGGCTTTTGTCGTTTGAGGGTTTACATTCAGGGCACTCTATCATGAAGCTGGCTTGGTGTCCGGAATCTGGGCCTGCAAACCGGGCCGAAAACCTCAACAAAAAGCTGCTTAACGGTCAACGTTGGTTGTGCCCGGCTCC
>BGNK01004139.1:968-11505 GCA_003297005.1 Symbiodinium sp. clade A Y106
GATTTCACCTTCAAGTCGCGAGTTCCTAACTTGGAGAACGTCTTGGGCTGACCGCAGGCGCGCGAGCCTCAGTTTTCCGGTTTGAAGAATAAATGTTTCGGTTGTAAGCCTACAATAAAGCATGCGTGTTGTATGGCACAACCTATGCCAACATCAGAAAAGTCACTCTTCTTGCTGTGACGCCAGCTGCGCTTTGAGTACGTTTTTCTCGGTAGTCTCTTTTAGCACCGTTTCTTGCCNACCCGGCTTTAGCTTTGTAGTAGTGTTCTTTGAGCTCCTCGTAGCGGTTCTTCCAGTCCGGCTCCGTAGTAGCCGTGGTAGTGGAAGAAGGGAGGACTGCTAGAGCCTTTGAAGGTGGACAAAGTCGAGCTCGAAGCTTTGGCCTTGGGGTCGACAGAACTCGCCGGAGGACACGTCGCGCTGGGCCCGCTGGCTTTAGGAGGCGGAGACAAAGTCGCGGTGGAGGTCTTAGAAGCNGACAAAGTCGAGCTCGAAGCTTTGGCCTTGGGGTCGACAGAACTCGCCGGAGGACACGTCGCGCTGGGCCCGCTGGCTTTAGGAGGCGGAGACAAAGTCGCGGTGGAGGTCTTAGAAGCCGGAGGGGACAAAGTCGAGCTCGAAGCTTTGGCCTTGGGGTCGACAGAAGTCGCGCTTGGCCCGCTGGCTTTAGGAGGCGGAGACAAAGTCGCGCTTGAGGTCTTAGAAGCCGGAGGGGACAAAGTCGAGCCGGAAGCCTTAGCCTTGGGGTTGACAGAACCTCCCGGAGGACACGTTGTGCCTGAACCGCTGGCTTTAGCAGGCGGAGACAAAGTCGAGCTCGAAGCCTTAGCCTTGGGGTTGCCGGAATTCGGCGTAGAACTGGTTGCACTGGCCTTCCTTGGCCGTGGTGTGAACGGTCTTCCCTCGGCCTCTGCCTGTTCCTGTCTGCGCTTCCGGCGTTCGTCGGGAGGGAGGGGCATGGCGCGTGCGAGCCTAACTAACAACACCCTAGAGGCAGGCAAAGTTTGAGCTGCCTGTAAGGCCACTCGCATGGTCACGACCACAGTAGGAGTAGTAGTCGTAGTAGTGGTGGTGGTAAAAGTAATAGCTTATTTACAAAGCTTGCGGCTGCACTTGGTATCATGAGGTAACCTCGGTAGCAAGACGCAAAACCCTTTACGTGACGCCTACGGCATAAGTTTTACGAAAAGCTTTGCAGAATGCCNGCGGCTGCACTTGGTATCATGAGGTAACCTCGGTAGCAAGACGCAAAACCCTTTACGTGACGCCTACGGCATAAGTTTTACGAAAAGCTTTGCAGAATGCCGAAACTTTTGAAAACCCTACTGTCGAAACTTTGACAACTATGACAACTAGCAAAAATCAAAACTATGGAAATTCTAAAACTATGAAAACCAAGGCCGAAACGTCGAAAACCCTGCTGCCGAAACTTTGAAAACTATGAAAACTTTGAAAACTATGANTAGCAAAAATCAAAACTATGGAAATTCTAAAACTATGAAAACCAAGGCCGAAACGTCGAAAACCCTGCTGCCGAAACTTTGAAAACTATGAAAACTTTGAAAACTATGAAAACGATTCGACTCTCATCGTTTTCATAGCTTTTTTTAGTTTTCATAGTTTTAATAGTTTTCAAAATTTTCATAATTTTCCGGATGACCTAAATTTTGAAAACTATGAAAACCTGCTGCCGAAATTTTGAAAACTATGAAAATTTTGAAAACTATGAAAACTTTGAAAACTAGGAAAATCAGGAATCGGCTTTCATAATTTTCATAGTTCTAATTGTTTTCAAATTTTTCATAGTTTTCAAACTTTCCGGATGACCGAAACTTTGAAAACTATGAAAACCTGTTGCCGAAACTTTGAAAACTATGAAAACCCTGCTGCCGAAACTATGAAGACTATGAAAACTATGAAAACTTTGAAAACTATGAAAACTTTGAAAACTATGAAAACCAGGAATCGACTTTCATAGTTTTCATAGTTGTAATCGTTTTCAAAGTTTTCATAGTTTTCAAATTTTCCGGATGGTCGAAACTTTGAAAACTATGAAAATCCTGCTGCCGAAACTTTCAAAATTATGAAAACTTTGAAAACTATGAAAATTTGGAAAATTATGAAAACCAGGAATCGGCTTTCATAGTGATCATAGTTTTAATCGTTTTCAAAGTTTTCATAGTTTTCAAACTTTCCGGATGGCCGAAACTTTGAAAACTATGAAAACCCGGCTGCCGAAATTTTCAAAACTATGAAAACTATGAAAACTTTGAAAATTATGAAAACTTTGAAAACTATGAAAACCAGGAATCGACTTTCATAATTTTCATAGTTTGAATAGTTTTCAAGTTTTCATAATTTTCAAATTTTCCGGATGGCCGCGACTTTGAAAACTATGAAATTCCTGCTGCCGAAACTTTCAAAATTATGAAAACCCGCTGCCGAAACTATGAAGACTATGAAAACTTTGAAAACTATGAAAACCAGGAATCAGCTTTCATAGTTTTAATAGTTTTCAAAGTTTTCATAGTTTTCAAACTTTCCGGATGGTCGAAATTTTGAAAATTATGGAAATCCTGCTGCCGAAACTTTGAAAACTATGAAAAATTGAAAACTATGAAAACCAGGAATCGGCTTTCATAGTTTTAATAGTTTTCAATTTTTTCAAAGTTTTCAATCTTTCCGGATTGCCGAAACTTTGAAAACTATGAAAACCCTGCTACCGAAACTTTGAAAACTATGAAAACCAGGAATCGGCTTTCATAGTTTTAATAGTTTTCAAAATTTTCATAGTTTTCAAATTTTCCGGATGGCCGAAACTTTGAAAACTATGAAAACCTGTTGCCGAAACTTTGAAAACTATGAAAACCTGCTGCCGAAACTATGAAAACTTTGAAAACTATGAAAACTATGAAAACCAGGAATCGGCTTTCATAGTTTTCATAGTTTTAATAGTTTTCAAAGTTTTCATAGTTTTCAAACTTTCCGGATGGCCGANACTATGAAAACTTTGAAAACTATGAAAACTATGAAAACCAGGAATCGGCTTTCATAGTTTTCATAGTTTTAATAGTTTTCAAAGTTTTCATAGTTTTCAAACTTTCCGGATGGCCGAAACTTTGAAAATTATGAAAACCCTGCTGCCGAAACTTTGAAAACTATGAAAATTTTGAAAACTATGAAAACCAGGAATCGGCTTTCATAGTTTTCATAGTTTGAATAATTTTCAAAGTTTTCATAGTTTTCAAATTTTCCGGATGGCCGAAAAATTGAAAACTATGAAAACCTGTTGCCGAAACTTTGAAAACTATGAAAACTATGAAAACCAAGGTTCAATCACATAGTACAGAAAGGTTTCTCTTACATATATATATATGAAATGTTTTATAAATCTAAATATATTGGATCTTTATTTATAATCTAATATTAAATATATTTTAACCTAATAGTTTTATTCTTTATTGCACTTATATAAAGATAAATATTTAATGACAAATACTTTCTATAATTACGGTATATTAATATATTGAAACATTTTGGGTAATGCAACGAAATTTAATATTGGAGATATTATGCCATATATTTCTACGATTATACGATTCAGAATTATATAAAATCTTCGGGAGCACTTTGAATCTTTTTCATATCATTGAAATTACTATGAATAATTTCTCATTTCTTTTCTGTTATCGTATTTATGTATCTTAATATTTCTATTAAAATATTTGTTAATATAGATTCTTATTTGATTTATATTCGTCTTATTTCGGAATATTTGAATTTATTCTCAAAATCATTAGTATGGCTTGCCACGTTCATAATATTTTTTATATATTTCCAATATTCTTTTATATTTTGATATTTTTTAAATTTGAATATTTTATTTGAATTTTTATTTATATTTTCAATTTTTATTGAATTTCTATCTACTAGATTAATGATATCTCTCATATGTATAAACATAGATGATATGGATTTCTATTTTTTTATTTCTAAAAGTAATATAATATTTCTAAATATTCTAGGCATTTATTTCTTATAGAATCTGATGTCTTCAAAAATAATTTATAAAATCATATATTTTTAAGATGCATGCTTAATTTATTAATTAAGTCTGTATATTTAGTAGAAAGTCATAAATTCTGAGTAAGAATTAGAATGAATTTATTGAATATATAATTTCGTTTTACTTTTATTCTAGATTTATCGCTAGTCCCTGAAATATATAAAATATTTTGAATTTAAAAAATCTTGATATATTTATATATATTTTTTTTATTATGAGTATTATCTACGAAATTTTATATTCAATATTAATGATCTTTCTATATATAAGGTTTGGAACCATATATGAATAATTAATAATCATACTGAAATCAACAATTCTTAAATCTACCGTAGGCATTAAATTACATTATAGATTATAATATTATTTCAAAAAATATCAAACAAACAAACATTCATATGTAAGAGTATAAGTATTGAAATTCAAAACAGATTAAAACGAAAATAGCAAGAAGATTCAGAAAATTCTCCCTACTTTAATATATGTAAAGGATGAAATTACATTTCAAATATACTAATAAATCTGAAAATATTCATAAAATTAAGTATTCTTTGTATTTCAATTAGTTGGTAGAATTTCTACTTGATTGAATGAAGAAATTATCAATGCTAGTCTTCTTTCAAATTTAGTCATATCAAATTAATATAATGATCAAATCAATGAAGTAAAGACATCAAATTTTTTGTTTAATTTAATAGGAATAAATAATATAATTGAGAATTATGAGAAGAGAGCGCTGAATTCTATAATTTAAATTAATACATTGAAGATTCTTAATCTATTTCATTCATTTTTTATTATCTATATTGAATTAAATAATTTTCATTATCTAACGCTTGATAGATATATATATATTCAGCAAAATCAAAAAAATCAATATGATATTGAATTCTAGAGATATTAATATTTCTTCAAATATTATCTTGCGAAATAATTGATTTGATATTTCAAATAAAATTATTAAAGTGAGAATAAGATTTAGAACTCCGCATGCGAGAAGCAAGACCATAAATTTAGTTAATACACCTTTTAATTTTACGTTCCTTTTTATACGCTTTTAATTTCTTTAAGCAACCATCAAAACTTGATCCAACCATCTTTTCTATTTCCATTATCATTTTAAAAATAAAGATATATATGGTCACGCGCTCCGCGGCCCCCCCTCCATGGTCTATGGTCCAGGATGCCCCCCCTCTTGTGGGATGGAGTGTGGGTTCCCTCTTCCCCCTATGGGGTGGTTGTGGGGGTTTTGGGGTTTTGGGTCTAGCTTAAACTTTTGAATTTTGGGTTTAGGGTCTTAGGTTACAAGGTACAAGGCTTCAAGTCGACAAGGGCTTAGGGAGGGTTTAGGGTGTAGATTCGTTAAGATTGATAATTTATGCCTAGTTTCGGCTTAGAGCCTACAAAAAGGCGGGGTTTAGGGTTGGGTGTAGGGTTTGAAGTTTCAGTAAAGGTGAATAAAAGCAGGAGCAGGCGCTACTACGCTACGTTATAAGATTTATGGCTTTGCGGAGGACTTACGTACTATGCCGGCCTTGTCTGTAACGCCTGGATGTTTCTCCAGTTGCAACTCCAACGGCCCCCACCCCTCTCCGCACNCCCCCCCCCCCTTCCCGTACCAGACCATACCATTGCGGGGGAAGGGCGGCGGGTGTCTAGGAACGCCAGACGCCTGACCATATATATATATATGAATGAAATCCCTGAACCTATTGTTCAAGAAGACACCAACATCATTATTGAAGAATTGGCAAAAGAAACCAAACCGGAAAGCAATGAAGTAACAACCTACCAGAATATTAAGAATGAACAAAAATAAGAAGAGAATGCAAATAAAGAATATTTTAAAGATAAAACAGATAAAATAAAATACAAATTATTTGCAAAGAATCTAGAGCAAACTGAATATTAAAGATAGAAAGATATAGTAATATATATAATCGCTTAGAAAATAAAGAAATTAAAATAAAAATAAAAGAAAAATTAAAATTGCGCCCATTCAACCAATTAATAATGAAATAATCTGTGAAGCATCACTACTATTTAAAGAAATTAAATAAAAGATTATAAAAGATCCCAAGTAACCAGTAATTATGAAACCTCCTTACAATCAAACAATGGAAAACTATAACATTATATGCCAAGATCATATATAAAAAATGTCAAACGAATAGAGAAATTAAATAATTTAACCGCTTCATCATTTAGCGATGATTTAAGAAAAAAGAAAAAATAATCCCTTCCCCCTAATATTAAAAGGCCCCCCCCCACAATAAGAACTCCAAATGTGTTTTTATAATTAGGGGAGGTTGTTATCTTTGTTTGATGAAAATGTCGATGATGATGACGATGATGATAATTTTGATGAGTTTTGATGATGAGGATTTTGATGAGCTTCATGATGATGACGATGATGATGATTTTGATGAGCTTTGATGATGACGATGATGACGATTTTGCTGAGCTCAGGTGTCACAAGTGCTTCCGTTCTCAGAAATATTTCAGGTGTCACAGGTCGGGGGTTTGGGATTTGCCCGCTCAGAAGGATTTGGGTCCTGTCCTTCCCAATTGCGGTCTCTTACTCGCCGTTGGCTCACGTCGTCGTCAGGAGGTCTATAGTTTTTGTCAGACCACAATAATTTTTGACGAACCCCAGAAAATCATTTAGCCACGGCTGGAGTGGAGCTGGACTATGACGCCTTCTCCTCAAGATCAAATCGGCAACTCCTATTTTACAACTTCTTTTCATACCCATCCAAATCGCGGCGATTCGGCTAAACCACAACGCGGCGATTTGACAACATCACGATTCTGACATCTAAAGTTGCGACGACACGCCGTTTATACTGATGTTTACGGCACATCCTAGGCTTCAGATAAAAACCCGCGAAGACCCCGACATGCCGTTTGCATTAGTTTTTACAGCCCATCTGCACTCGGCTTGCCGATAACACCGCTGTGGGCGATATTTTCGCATGCTTTCGTACCTGTGTGGGTGAAGCTCAGGGGGGGGGGGGCCGGGGGGTCACGGGGGGAAGGGTCCAGGGGTAAATTTAAAGGTGAACTTCCATTACTAAATTCTATTAATAAGATATGCTCATTTGATAGGCCCGGAGCAAATTTCTAGATTTCCCAATTTCAGACTGCATGCGCAGAAAACTGCGAGCCCGGATGACGGCGTCTTCGGTACTTCGGACCAGGAAGTGCTGCAAAAACCAGCATAAACGACGGCTCCGACTTATCGCGTTCGCGAAGAGCGATGTGCCGCTACATTAGTTTTTCCAATATACTAGCTCCGAGACCGACACGAACGCGCCGAGACCGACGCACCGTCTGTACTAGTTTTCACAGCACATCCTAGCCCGAAGAGCCGAAAGCACCGTCGGGGGACCGAAGTCTTCGGGGACGTGCCGTTCTCTCGGCGACTACGACTCAGCCTGGCCCGAAATACCGAAAACGCCGGCGTGGTTGATGTTTCCTACACATGCCGTTTACCTTAGCGTTTACGGCACATCTTTATTGTTTGACGTGAGCGCACGATGCGAGAAGTGCCGTTTGCATTAACTTTTACGGTGCATCCGGTGCCTTGGATTTTAACGTAGAGGTGCGGCACTGAAGAAGTGCCGGGAGAGTCCGGGTGCAGCACCTCTCGAGTGCTGGAAGGGCCTGCCTCAGCATTGAACAAGTGCCAGGAGAGTTTTGGTGCAGCCCTGACGAGGCAGCACTGAAGAAGTGCTGCGAGTGTTTGCCCTGTAGAAGAAGAGAGAGAGAGAGAGAGAGAGAGAGCGAAAGAGAGAGAAAGAAAGAGAGAGAGAAGGAGAGAGGGAAAAAGAGAGGAGAGAGAGAGAGAGAGAGACAGAGAGAGAGACAGAGACGAGGAGGCTTAGAGTTCGAGCACTCCAAGCCTGCACACAGAAAGTATGGCACCCCTGGAATTCCAGGGTGTATACCGATAGCCAAGCTTGGATCCCAAATTGGAAATTGTGGCCACAGGTCTTTTAGGGTGCAGGCGCCACTCAACCTTCCCCAAGCGTTAAAGAGGCGGAGAGAGAGAGAGAGATAGAGAGAGAGAGAGAGAGAGAGCGAGAGAGAGAGAGAAAGAAAGACAGAGATGAGGAGACTTGGAGTTAGAGCACCGGAAGCTTGCACACACAAGGCGCGGCACCCCTGGAATTCCAGGGGCCAAGTTCGGTTTTCAAATTGGACACGTTGGCCACAGGTTGTTTAGAGTGATGGCAACGGCTCGCAGGGTTCGGCAAGGAAGGTGCGCACATCCATTTTCACAGGGGGCGCCTGGTCTTCCGATGTCTGGCACTCAGCATTCCTGTGTAGATATGGAAGAGTGCAAGGCTTTGACACGGTGCTGGTTCGAGGGCTTGCAAGAGAAACAGTTGGCGGTAACTGCGATAAGAGTCTGAATGCACCGGAGTTCAGAGGTCAGGGCCAAGGGCCCTGGCAAGCCAGGTCTCGCTTACATTTCAGCTTCCAATCGCTCATCATTCTCTCACGTCTAAATTAGAAACCTCAAATTTCAAGCCGCTTCCAGCTCGAGGTCTTCGGAGTGGGGTTGGGATTCAATTATATTATTCTAAGACTACTAAAATCCATTAAAATCTAGCTGAAAGTAGCAACGCGAGGCCAAGTGGAAGTGGAGCCGGGGAAGCCGAGTAGGGCCGAGTGGGGCCGAGTAGGGCCGAGTAGGGCCGACTACTACAATCCACTAAAATCNAAAATCTAGCTGAAAGTAGCAACGCGAGGCCAAGTGGAAGTGGAGCCGGGGAAGCCGAGTAGGGCCGAGTGGGGCCGAGTAGGGCCGAGTAGGGCCGACTACTACAATCCACTAAAATCTAGCTGAAAGTAGCAATTCGAGGCCAAGTGGAGCCGGCTAGGGCCCAGAAGCCGGGTAGTAGTAGTCTTAGAGTAATTTAATTGAATCCCAATGCATGCCCAACCCCTCCCCAGGCCCACTCAACCCCACTCCGCCCTACTCGGCCCTACTCGGCCCCACTCGGCGCCACTCGGCCCTACCCGGCCCCCACTCGAAAATCTAGCTGAAAGTAGCAACGCGAGGCCAAGTGGAAGTGGAGCCGGGGAAGCCGAGTAGGGCCGAGTGGGGCCGAGTAGGGCCGAGTAGGGCCGACTACTACAATCCACTAAAATCNCGGCGTCAGGCCGAGTGGGCCTCGCGAGGCCAAGTGGGGCCGAGAAGTCGAGTAGGGCCGAGTCGGGACGGGTAGGGCCGAGTGCCGAGTAGGGCCGAGTGGGGCCGGGTCGGGCCGAGTAGGGCCGAGTGGGGCCGAGTGGGGCCGAGTGGGGTTGGGGAGGGGTTGGGCATGCATTAGGATTCAATTAAATTACTCTAAGGTCAATTAAATTCTCTAAGACTACTACAATCCACTAAAATCTAGCTGAAAGTGGCAACACGAGGCCGAGTGGAGCCGAGTAGGGGGGTGGGAGGGGACCACTTTGGCCCAGTCAGCTGTGAAGCTTAATTTGCAGTCACTTGCTAACTTGTGACAGGATTGTTGCGGGCGTCGTCCTCACCTACATAGACGGCATCATATTCCTTGTTATGATCCCGGTTCTGGGTTCGCCGACCCCCCCGCAAATGCCGAATCTGTGTGACTGCGCAAACTGTTTGCACATGAGGGCCCCGGAACCGTCATCTGTCACGAGGATCGCGTCCCACAGACGCCCGATCCGTGTGACAGTACAAATTTTTCCGGCAAGGTTCACACGTGAGGCCGCCAGAGCCGTCAACTGTCACGAGGTTCGCCTCCCAAACACGCCCGATCCTTGCGAGTGTGGACACTTCACAAAGAATAAGCAAGGCAACTGTCACGAGGACTATACGTTCTCTGACAGGCCCGATCCCTGTGACAGTTGGCCCAGTGCATCCTTATGGCAATTGCCCCCAAAGCGACAACTGCCACGAAGATAGTGCCCTCTCTCTCTCTCTCGCGGACTCAGAAGATAGTGCCGTACGATCAATAAAGCGACAGTCATAACATATTACGTTCGTGTCAGGGTGCCTTGTGGCCTTGCGACAAGCTCTTCGGTTGGCCTCTGTTCTCTTCCGAGCCTTTTGGACTTTCGTAAGCCCTGTACAGGGGATTCCCGAATATTGCCGGAAGATTGGGAAGTATTTGTCGAATATTCTTTGAATTTTTGGGAATCTCCGGAAAAGAAAATTTCATGCAATTCTTGTGAATCACCGGAATCACCTGATTCGAAATTTTCTGGGGAGTTTTGGGAATCCCCGAAGCAAGCCCCGCAAGAATCGAGCATGGCTTGGCTCATAACTTCTTCCTGTGGACTGTCTGGGTGTCTGGCGGGTGCATGAGTGGGGTGCGTGGGTGTGTGGATGTGTCGGTGCGTGCGTGCGCGGGAGCGCGGGTGCACGGGTGGGGTGCGTGTGTGCGTGGGTGTGTGGTGTCGGTGCGTGCGTGCGCGGGTTCGTGTGTGGGTGCG